>JAVYIG010002812.1:0-226336 GCA_035222895.1 Strongylocentrotus droebachiensis | reverse complement strand
TTACTCGTTCACTCATTTACTCAGTAGATTTAGAGTTGTTTTTAAAAATACGATACAATCATGACAATAGTATTTTAAAGAATATTACATGAATCATAAACAATAAATAAGCCTACTCGTACAGTTTTGGGCATCAGATATTTTCTAATTCTAGTTTTTTCTTTATGTTCTTGATTTTTTTACATGTGAAATGATTTAAGAATATTTTTTTACACAACGAAAAGAAAAACCCATATGTATGCAAACCTTCACCAACTTGATCCACGAAAGCTTTTGACGGTTTAAGCTTCCTTTTTTTTCTGGGAAAGGACTCTTTATTGCTAATTAAGTGGGATCTTTGTACCATTTCTGATTAGGCTATGTTCATGTGTTAGCACATACAGCTTTTGATTCACCCATTGTGTCAATCTTCTTTATCGTGAATGAAACATGTTACGGAGACGACATATGCGGTATGGGATACATGTTCATATATGTAGTGGTTGTTTTAGCATTATCTTCTTGCGCTGTGGGAAGGCTATTGATATATTGAGGATCACAGGATTCGTTTTTACACGCCTTTTCGTCTGTATTCACATTTACTGCCCCAGAACACTTTCAAGTAGAACTAGGACTAACATAATCATGATTGTCTGGGTCGTTTTGCAGCGCACTTTCATCGGTCATGTCCCTATTTACATAGACAGCCTCAGAACACTTTCGAGTAGCACTAGGACTGATGTATTCGTCATTGTCGGTGGGAGAAATCGGCTTCATGTCCGTGTAGTAGCTTGTAGTTGTGTCATTGTCGGTTGGAGAAATCGGCTTCAAGTCCATGTAGTAGCTTGTAGTTGTGTCATTGTTGGTGCGAGGAATAGGCTTCAAGTCCATGTAGTCGCTTGTAGTTGATTTAGAGACGTGAGATGGAGGTACTTGTGCTATTTCAGCATATTCTCCCTGGTCCACCTACAATAATATTTTCAAGCAAAATACCTAAAGCGAATTTCAAAATGTCAAATATATAATTCCATTATTTAGAGTAGGCCTATGTATCAATGACTTACATTTGTTTTTCTTTTAACGGTGTCTAAGTCTTTCTGTAAATGTGAATGTACCAGTAGCTTGAAATTCAAAGAGGCAAAGCATTTTTACTACCTAAAACACATCGGCGTATATATAAAGGAAGTATGGCGCTAGGGACGAACAACAACATTTTGCCACAACCTTTATAAGGTTGTATGTTCAAAAATACAAACAACATTTCCTCGACCGAGCTTGAGATTGGTAATCAACATTTAAATAACTGTACAATTAAGTATAGGAGCAAAGTGACCAAGCGGTAGATATTACTTTTTTAATTTTATATTTATTCTTTCAAAACGTAAGTTCCCGTGCGTCTTAAAATTCAGACTTCTTCAAAGCAGCTCAGAAATTATCGTCAGTTTTGATTAAATTTCAATTGAAAACAAAGAAAAAAAAAATTACTATTTAACTTGACGATCACATTTATGGGGTTTTATTATGATTTAACTGGGTCATTCAAATGTATGATTTCTGTTAAAAATGCTGAATTTTTGGAAATTAGTTGTTTGGACATGCCGCAGCTGAACATTATACCGATATGCATGTATTTCGCAAGAAAACTATGATTGATTAATTAATGCAATTTGGATTTCACCTCAATAATAATTCTTAATATCATATCAATAATGCAAAAGTATAGACCTACCATTCGATCTTCTGGCTGATTGTGTTTTCCATTGTCTGCTTGGAGTGCACAGAATAACATGTAGTGTAAAGAAAAATCGTGTTAATGCAAGCACAAATTTTAGCATAGGTACTTTACTTTAAAAGATTGACTGTGATTAGAAAACTTGACTTGATCTTCTTTGAACAAAACATCCATGATAACTACTAACAGATCAGTGAATTGATCTGTTTAAATCAAAACATTTCTACTATATAATTTTACCTTATTGAAATACACTGTGAGAAATAAAATGATTCAAGCCTGCGGGGAAAAAAATGTCTTCTTATCATGTATAAATGAAATATGAATAAAATGTAAAGTATCCTACTTCATATTCTTCTGACTGGCAGTTAAATTCTCCTTTATCCTATTTTGATCCTTATAATTTAAAGTATAATAATTTTAAATTATTTTCGTCCCACATTTTATTATACCTCAATTCCTGTCTTAGTATTAAAACTGTTATTTGTCATCATGAATGCTACATCTTCTACAAGCACAATGTACGGCAGATACCGAGAGAAAGGGGGAGATTATACAGATTAACATAGTTGGTAGGAGGATGTGAAAGTGTAAGGATTATTTTTGATAAACAGGAGTGCACATTTCATTAGCAGCGGGCAATTGAAATAGTTATGCAAAAAATATTGAATACCGTAAAGAACGATAAATAAGGAGATAAAGAAACTCCGGGAGGTAAATAAATAAAAACGGAAGAAAATTTTCAACAAACATTATGTATTAAGAATTTAAAAACAAATATTGTCAGTGGGGGTATGAATGCCATTTAGGGGCAATAGAAGTGACCGAGATACACAGAAGTAAAACGAAAGGGAAAAGAAAAAAAAAATAAATAAAAAAATAAAACCAAAATAGAAATCAAGAGGTGTTGAAATGAAAAGGAAACGTAGCAAGAAGTTGAAGATTGAAACCTAAAGAAGAAAAAGGATTTTTTTGTTTTTGTTTTGTTTTAGGTGAATGTAGGGGGCGAGCTGCTTTACGACATACCCTTCTTTCGTTTCACACAGCATAGCACTCCATAAAAGTACATCAAACCCAGTGAAATCAGCAGGATGAAGCTAGCAGAGGCAATCACTCCAGTAGCGATTGTCATAATAGGAAGGCCACTTTTAGGTGATGGCTGCTCCTCAACTGGTAAGTCTAGGACCAACAATACCATATGAGTAGAACGTTGTGGATTTTGGTTTTCTAAACAATGTTTGGTATAATGTCAAATTTTATTCAAAATATCCGTGGTTTATGTATTAATGTTTCGTTCACATCCCTATATCCCATGTGTTTAAAATAGTGTTTTACGAAGCCATATGTAGGAGGAATTGTTGTGTTCGGCAGATAGCAAATTTACTAATACATGTACTAGAAATCACACACGCGCTCAACCCACACACCCACACGTATCCACCCACACTTGCACACCTGCATGTTTATCCACCATAAAACCTATACCCCCACACATGGTAATACAAATATATCCATGCATGTATCATGTTAATCTAAACGCATATGTGAATCCACACAAATGTGGATCCACCCACACACATATGTGAATACAATTCACACCCACTAACGCACATCCACTCACGCACATCCACTCACGCACACACACTTGCAAAGAATTATCCAAGCACACAAACACACTTTTTTTTTTATTAATAGTTTTTTGGTTATTGATTCCAAACAATACAAATTAATTTGAGAAATAAAGTACAGTTGTTTTTCCTTTAAACATTTACATTACATAAATTGTACAATTGATGAAAACAAAAATGAAATCAGTTGTAACATAAAACAAAATAACCCCATCCAACCAAACACACTACTACCCCCCCCCCCCCCCCTCCCCACAATGCGACACACACAACACCCGACCACACTTTCACCACACACTGTTCCTAGCCCCCTCAGAATACCCCATATCACACATACACATGTATGAATCAAATCTACACCCACACACACACGCTGACCCACTTGCACAAATTCATCCACACGTACACAAGTTGACACACATGTGAAACGCCAAAACACAAAGGTGTATACATTTTCACCCACACCACGCATATACGAACTGCCAAACATGAACTCTTTCTGTCCCATGCTCATTTCTAGTTCATTTTGATTACATAAGTAATGTCGGTTTTATGTTTCAATGTACACTTTACAAAGTAGCTTATAAATTAAGGAAGCATGTGATTATGATTATTTCATCGAATCAGGGGCATTACGGCCCTTTTCTTGCCACATTTTGGAACCAGCTGACCATTTCTTGATTGCTTGAGAGGGAATATAATTGTGCTATTCTTTTGACTAATATAAAATGAAAAAAAAATACTTGTCTACTCTCTTTTCTAGACTGAAGGAAGACGACTTGAGCAGAAAATGTTTTGTGGATCCCAAGTGGACCCCTAACAAAAACAACATTCGTGCTGATAAAACAAATAAATTAATAAGAATTTCCTCTCACAACCAGCCAAACAAAGAAAAGAGATTTCTTGATAACAATTTTTTTTTCCTTACCAGAGCTAACGGGTTGCAATGCTGTGTAAAGCCCAAACAAGGAAGCATGGAGAAGAAAACAGAAACAAAGCTATCATTTTATCACGTTTGATAAGTGGTTTTAAGTCTCACAGGGTTGAGGTGTGTAATGTTTCGTTTTCAAATGAAAGAAATGGTTATAAATAACTCTGACAAGTTTCTTTCATCAATTGAAAATATGTCTATATTTTATTGGGTTAGTAATTGCTTACACTCAACGTATAACGTATTCAATATAGTATATGATGAATTGGATGGGGTGAAAACTACCCTGTTGCAACACTGTAATATGCCTAATCTTATATGCATTATTCTCTGTCCGACCATTACCATTAGATACAGCATGACAAATATAATAACCTAGAACTGAGTCTGTAGGCCTTTAAATTATAACAGTTATGCGAGAATACAATTATATAATAGTTCTACTTTCTTTGGTTAAAAACTGATACATTCTCTGTAGTTGAGCTCTAAGAATAATTACTATTTAAATATATATATATATATAAATCTCTCTTTTGTCGTGTAATTGTTTTTACGGTTTCGAGGAAGATCTAATGTTTTGTTGACAGAAAAAGAAAATCTCATTTCAGAGGATGAGGTAGTGGGGTCATACTAAATACTACATTTCAGATAAAGAGAAATATTCGGAAATTCTATGCACTTTTTACTGTAAATAATTAATCTCGAACGCAGAAAAGCCAAATAAGAAGGTGGCTATCATATTGATTACCGTATTCGAAGTGCAAACGCCGGAGATAATTAATTTCAGAAAAGAGAACAAACTAGATAATACCTCAAGTGGCAGGCTTTTAGTAACAAGGAATGTCAGCATGTTTTCGTGGATGATTACATTTTGAGCATCAGGGACCCCAACATACCTGAAACTACTGTATATGGAGGCTTGTGCACTCATAACGGCACATGACGGCAAATTAAAACGGAATACGTTCAGTAACGAGAAATGTAAACTTTTGTGGATGATTAAAGTTCAAACGTCAATTTTTTAATATAAATTATTGTTACTTAGAAACTTACCCGTTGTTGAAGCTACTGTTTCCACTGCGCTACTATTCCCTGCGCTGTTCACTGCCCATAGAGTCATGCGGTATGATGTTAATGGTTCGAGTCCCGTCAAATTGTAGGATGTCTCTGTCAAGTCTTTGACAACACCACAACCCTCGTTCTCTACTTGCGTGCGGTTTGGACAGTATTCAAGGGTGTAAATTTGTTGCAACCCGCCATCGAACCCTGGCTGCCAGTCAATGGCAAGAGTTGAAGATGTCGTCTGGTTTTTGTCGACGGAAAATCCAGAAGGTGGATCTGGATGACTGTATGAAGACATAGAAAAGGGGATTTAACATGATTTAGTAATAATTAAATATATATATATATATATATATATAAAGCGCAGACACTAAGCTTGGATACTTGTTTATAAGTTGTTTTTTGTCACTTAGCATGTTTTTTGTTAAGCATCCATCCACATATATAATCAACACATGCTTCTAGTGTTGAAATGCTCCGCTCTTGAGCAAGTACATCGGGCCTGAAAGACAAATAATTATGTGAGTTCCATGCATGTCAGTGGCATGATATCCAGCGATTGTGTTTTGGATAAAGGAAGTGAAATTTGTTAGAGTAATTAACAGAAGACCGAGCCGAGACCCTTGCGGGACCCCAAAGGGTACTGAAAAAGCGTCGGAGGCAGCACCCTCATTTTGTCGGGGTAAATGTTTAATGATTAAAATGGGAAGATATGGCTTCTTATATTGTTATGTTCACAAATAAATTATGTTCAAACTAGAAATATCGATATTACAAGATGTTTAAACACGAAGATTGATGTTGATATACTCACTAGAATAGTTCAAAGTCACAGTGGGGTTACATTTGTATTTGATTGCATAGTGTAAGGAAATGAAAATTGTTAGCTTGTACATTCTATCTAAGACCACAGGACGGAGTTGGAAATTACAACCACATCAATTTATCAGTTTGTACTTAATTGGATGTCTTCTCGGAATCTACATCGGTTACCTCTGAGTGGAAAGTTAAGTATGACGATGGTTTATCCATATTCACTTCTTTACGTACGTACAACCAGTATGAATTAATTGATACATGTTTCTAGAGGCGGTCGAAGTTTAACGATACTAAATATCATTTTAATTCTAAACGAATAAATTGCATGGCAGTGATCTGATTTAAGCCCTATTACAGCGACTATTAAATTGAAAGGGATCGTTTAACAATGTTAAATCTAATATGCGCGGTCCTGTGTGTTGTAGGAAAATGACTTGTTCCTTTAAAGCCTTATTCGTCAGTTGACGAACGTTGGAAAGACTTCATTCCAGTTCTTTGTTGTGGTTCACTTTAATTTGTTTATTAAATTGTATTTGTAGACTGTTTTTATTAGCTTGGTTAAAATATATTCAAGTTAAAACGACGGATATTTGTTCACGATTAATTGTGTTAATTGGCTTATTTGCTCAAGCTTCAAATCGCAAAAAAGTATAGTTAAACGAAAGTAATTAATTTGGTGCTGGGTTGAGATCAATATGTTAAGTTCATATACCTGGTGGGGTTGTTATATTATGGCAAAATATGAACATTTAATTAGTGAAGTTAGAATAAATGCTGATTGGTCTGTAGAAATTGAATTTAAAATTGATGATGAGAAATTTGTTATTATTAACATTTACATCCCTTTTGAAAGTATCGATAATGAAAACATTTGTTTTGACAGAATAGGATATTGCTTCAGCTGCTGATCATTTGGATACCACTAGTGTCTTTATAGTTGGCGATTGGAATGCTGACATTTCTGATCATGTATAACTTTTTGGAAAATTATTTGAAGGCCTTTTGTGGTGACAATAACGACATTTTGTCAAGTCTTGAATTGTATTTGCTGATAGTATACGTATGTAAGCGAATGCTGGCATATTGCATTTGGGTTGGATCATTGCATGATGCTTTTATTAAGGATATTCAGATAAAATGCATTGTTTCGTACATATTTTAATTGAACAAATAGTGGTTATGTTGGGGACTTATTGTGTATAACATGATTGTAGATTGTTTACGTCCAGCATGAGATTATTTGCATAATCGTATAGGAGTATTTCACGTAATATTAGACTTGGCTGGAATGAACATGTAAATGTAATGCAGATCGTGCGTAATCTGATGTTAAATCCAGGTTGCGAGACAACGAAGAGAGTTGAATATGGGGCCAGTCACCACGAAATGAGTCCAGTGTCGCATTAGGCTCAATCGTAGTAATAGCGATGTATAGTGTGTATGTACTGAAAATTGACCCACCTACCACATTTAAGATTTTTCCAAAAATCGACTTATTAATGTCTTGTAGTTTATGTCCCCAGAGCTTAGGTCACGAAAATATCTCCTTCTAACATTTTTTGGCAAATAATATAGGCTATGTTACGCATCATTAACTTTACACCTAATTATCTCAAAACTGGGTAATCCCATTGTTTATAAAGTCCAATTAGGTTTTTGTTCATATTTCTGGATATAATTTATCAATTTTAATGTGTGACCCCTTAATTTAAAGCTTACTTAATGTAGATTCATATAATACTTAAAAACAGGAATAAAATTGTTGACCAACTGGACTCATTTCGTGGTGACAGGCCCCATATGTCGTTTGGTTTCGGTCGACGATCAGCAAAAGAGGTAAATCGGGAATAACTGCATTTAAAAGTGTATCAGTGGTAAAGCGTAAATAAAAAAAAATGGTAGGGTCTGTTTTTGTCCAGTTCATTAAACTTGTCGCATTAATGATTAATAAAATGCATTTTTTTATGTTTTGAATTTGAATCAAGGACCATGTTTTTCAATTAACGTAGTTTATTAGATGGAAAAGACACAGTTCTACTTACGGCGATAACACATGTAGTAAAAGACTGCACTACCGGAACCATATCTTGACACAGCTAGGCATTTGTAATCACATAGATCTTTGGACGGGGGGTTTCGAATCGCCACTACACTGGAAGTCAGCGTTTCACCTGTTTGGATAGTCTCGGAGAGTGTTAAGGTACGGGTGTCGTTAGACAACTGTGTGCCGTTAAAGAGCCATTTGAAGATAAAAGCAGGGGGATTGGCGTCTGAGGTACATGTCAACAGGAACCCATTATTTACTTCATGTGATGATAGCCGTCGAGAAGAAACGGACACAACTGGATCATCTGGATCAAAATAAAATGGTGGAAATCCAATTTGAGAGGAGGTGATAAAGAAAACAACGAGAGGAAAGGATGGCGATAGGACTTGGGAGGTAAATTCAGGTTGATGGGATGGGACTAAAAGAAACTTGTCAATGCTTGCAGGAAAAAAGGAGAGAAATTTATATATAGTCTATTACTTTGACTTGACGTTATACGTTTGCATTTTGTTTCAGATGGGAAACAAACAACCCACATGGGACGTGTAAAGCATTTTATGAAATTTACATACAGATAGAAATAAAGAACATAAATGGAAAATCAGACGAAGACTCTTGAGGATACTTCGTAAACGCTTTGACAGATCAATATCTGACGCAGTCTTAGGAAATTATTTATGGTTATGCCCTTACCAAAAAATTGTACTGGAAGTGAATACTCACATGCTATGTTTAAAACCATGCTATCATTAACTGACCACATAACTGTCGTTGTATGTTGATTTTCCTGCATGGAGGGTCTTGTAGGTTGAACTGCCTGACAGTGAAGAGACTTCCCATGATCAAACTTCTTTGGTATTAGGGTAAGGGTGCTTTCAGCATCAAACCGATGAGCTTCATTCATTGAAGTATTTAGAGACGAATCATGTGTCACATTCATAGATCCGATGTACCAATGGATGAGCGGAGCAGGGTATCCATTAACAACTCTGCAGCTTACCTTGATTTCTATACCTTCGTGCAGATCACCGGGGGTAGATATTTTAACATCATCTGGTGGGCCTTACATAAATAAAATAAATAAGTTTGGGTAAAGCATTTAAGTGTTAAAATGTAATTTGGTAAAATATACAATCTCTTATACGTAATATTTAGTTGAACAGAGAGGTGACAGCCCAGTTTCATAGTGCTAGACGTTCACTTTTCTCCTCCCTGTCCCAGGTGACGTCAAATATTTATAAATATTAGATAGCTTAGACAGATACCGAGATGTGATTGGGCCAGAGCTCGTCACGTGATATCAATTGCGAGGATCCAAATTGTTATATTTTCCTGGCCGGTCACTTTTCGGTGTTATATTAACCAGCTGGTGAAATGAATATATTGTTAATCAATGCATGTCGCCCTCTTGAGGATTGTATGTCACCAATTACACACATAACACCATTACCGAGGGTCATTTTTTTTTCATGAATTTTTTTTTTTCCCCTTGAAATTATTTTGTCCACATTTTTTTTTCCCCAATTTTTTGGTTTTCGAATTTTGTTTACCCTTGAAAATTATTTTTTCCACATTTTCTTTTTTTCCCCAAAAATGTTTTTTGGGGTAAGAATTTTTTTGTTTTCGATTTTTTTTTAAATCCCCCCCCCCCCCCCAATTTTTTTTTTTTTTTAGTTTTTTAAGTTTTTTTCTTTTCTTGAACTGTCTCGACAGATTATTTTTCCGTAATTTTGATTGTCCCCGAAAAAGAAAAAAAAATTCTGGCAAAAAAAAAATGGACCCCCCCCCCCCACAAAAAAAAAAAACCAAGGCTATCTTATATAACAGTTATTGACTGGCAGGGGGAATATAACATTCTTTGGACCTGAAGGGAGTTATATTTTCCCTCAGCGCTGCGCGCTTCGGGAAAATATAACCACTTGGGAAATATATCTCCCTTCATCAGGTCCAAAGAATGTTATATTACACCCCCTGCCAGTCAATAATGATGATTTCGTTGTGGGGTAGATATTGATTTAAAAAACCTCTACTCTCTTTTGATTCATAAGTGATGAATGGGACTTTCATTAAGAAAGAATGAAATCAAGTTCAACCATTATAAAATCCCTGCATATTGAAGAACCTAAACTCACCATAAACCATCAATTTAGCTACTCGTAGCTCAAGAAAGTCTCCCAGAGATGCATAGCAGCGAAGGTACATTCCATGATGTTTGCTTTCTGGATGTATCTTGATGGTACTTTCGGTGTCAAACAAACTTCCATCTAAAGCACTGCGATACTTTGACATACTTATGTTACTGGGAAGACTTTTATTGTTGTCAAGTCTCCATGATAAATCAGCTGCTGGTAGTGATCCAATACTTTTGCAAGTGATTGAAGTCATTGAATCTTCATGAACGTAAATGATGGTTGACCCTTGTACGTTTTCCTCGCTTTCTCCGGATGAAAAAAGCAACATGCTAGACGGTAAAACTTCATGAGAGAGAGAGTAAGTAAACAAATCACATACAAAACCATTAAGGAAAACAAATTATGTGTCAAGGAAATATGTACAGTATACTAATGAATTGAAAGAATAAACGTATAGAGAAAATATTAATCTTCTGAATAAACATTCACAAATATTCATTGAGATTTTGCCCATAAACTGCTTAAATTCTGATATCTGAGTAAATAGTAACAAGAACAAGATATTGACATCGGCACCACAAATAACGACTTTGTGCTCTCTATTTAACACGTTTGCTTACCCTGAACATTCAGGTGAACTGTGCGTTGAAGACTAGTTTGTAGTTGAGGATGTGATGACACGCAACGCAGAATCTGTCCTTGATCATTCCTAGATGGCGTAATCGTAGCAGCCTTCCGAGAGAAATAACTGTTGTCTTGTACGACATCAGACTGATCCTGAAGAACGACGGTTACCTCATCTGGTATACGCCATTCCAGTACTGCGGGAGGTCTTGCCCCGTAGGCTGCACACGTGATGTTATACGGCTCCTCAGCAGTTACCGTTATACTGGCGTTGTCGTAGTAATAACGGCTCGATCTCTCATCATAGGTAGTGATCCAATAGGGCGGAGCTGGCGACAGAACAGGAAAAGTTCGTAATGAATGAAGGTCGCTTCGAATTGTACTTCACCATTGTGATTCCACTTATCACTTCAAAGTTAAACATTGGAGCATCACGTATCATTAACAAAGTTCCTATACAAATCAATAGTTTTACTCATTGTTTAAGGTAATACGTTGTTAAAGTTGTGTCCGATATAATTTTTGGGACAATTATCAATGTACATAATCGTACCATCCCTATACGATATCAACTAGCGAATCCTCAATATATTACAAACTGTAATGTTGACGGTGTTACCAGGACATTCCGTGAAATGATGATAATTTGCATGTATTAAGCTATTCACTTGCCCGTTTAATAGTAGGTGAAAAATGCAAGACTTCAATTTCTTTTAAAGCTTCCCACAGTGATGTTCACTTAATTAAAAAAAGGCAAAGAAAGGTTTGGATTAAATTTGATTCAAAAGTACACTCATATCCATGATTTAACTTCACATTATCCTTGTTGATTGTTGTGTAAATTCATTATAATGAATGATTTACCTTGTGATAATGGTGTCAATTGCTTGCTAGCTGATCCTTTATTGTCTACTCCGTATTTACTGCTAACTCTGCACTGGTAAGTATCGCTATCATTTCTGTCAAGTTGTTTTAATGTTAAAATTCCGCTGGAAATGTCTGCCTTTAAGCTAAACTTGGATCGGTCAGGAACGGTCGCCCATGTACAAGCCGAATACGTGTCACAAGAATAAGAGGCTACCGTGACGTTGTTACCCTTGGACCAAATAAGCCGCCGATTTCTTGTTTCCGGCGTGAAGGTGCAGACCAGCGTGAAATCTTCCCCGATGACTGGAA
The DNA here is from genome assembly GCA_035222895.1 of Strongylocentrotus droebachiensis. Taxonomy (NCBI): domain Eukaryota; kingdom Metazoa; phylum Echinodermata; class Echinoidea; order Camarodonta; family Strongylocentrotidae; genus Strongylocentrotus; species Strongylocentrotus droebachiensis. The sequence goes on along the minus strand of JAVYIG010002812.1, from coordinate 214,206 downwards.
GAGAATTGAATGTCTGAATAGACACTTCAAATGCATGGTATCCTGCATGGGTTAAATGAAACATATTCCAATGGAAATGAACTTGGTAAATTGCTAAGAGCATGCATGAAATTCAGAAGGGTATCGCAAGTGATAAATTGAAGGGGGCAATGGAAAGATGTGGGGGGGGGGGGTGGGGCGCACCAGTCGTTTTCAGAAAACGATATGCGAATTCACCGGTGAGGGGGAGCGTGTTAGAGATGATCCAGGCCTCCTCTTATGTCGTCCTTTCCTTCCCCCTTTTCTTTTTGCCGTTTCTCGCCTTTTCTTACTTTTAATTGTTTCTCATAATTGAATGGGGCAGGCCCTCCCGTGCTGCCCTCTATAGCTAATTGTTACATACATACATACAAAAACGGTGAATGAAAACGGCACATTGCTACCATTAAATATTAATTTGCCCGAATAAGTGTTTGAGTAGGAAAGCAATGAGAAGTATAAATGCGATGGAAGATAATGATGAGAGTTGGAAAACTCTTCTGATAGCTTTGTTTTACGAGCAGTTCTTTTGCCAACGATCGGAATAGTTATCCAATCGAAGCGATTTAACATTTTTGTGAATCTATATATTTCTATCATATATATCAAGAAAATTAAGAAATAAAGCGGATTAAAACTCATTCACAAAACTTACCAGATTTGGAGATAATAACGGTGAGAAAAAGAAGAAGTTCTGCACAAATAACCAACATTTTGTAGTCATTGTATCTTGCCAATCAAAGAAGTGCTGTTTTACAAGTCTATCCAATAATGTACCCTATGATTATGAAAGCAAGGATATGACAGAGACTCCCTGATAAAAGAGAGCAACCAGTATGAAGGGAGCAAGACGATGTCTTTGAAGAGATTTGCCATATAGTGCAGGATTCGTTGTTGATATGCCGCTCCTGCGTTGAAAGTGAATCAAATATCACGATAGATGCTATCAATTCGTCTATGTCCTTCTAACATCGTTATAGTTTCACAAACTTCAACAAACCATTAATTTGAAATGACAATACAAGTGTTATAAATGTTTAAACTATGGGGGCGCTATTCTCTTCAGTCATTGTGACCAAATTACTTCAAATTGGAAGGTATGAAAACAATATTCATTATACAAATTTGCCGTAGGCTTTTGATGTCAATATAGCGATCAATGCTTAGCGTGTATTGTCGTTTTCAGTCAGTTGATTTAAAGTTCCACTTAGAAACAATAGCAGAAAGCAAATATATATTTTCTACCATTTCTGAACAGAGAGAGTGAATACTCACGAAGAATTACGAATCGGGTGGGGTAGGAATGGGAAGGAATATTTGTTACTTTACTGAACACATTATTGACATAAGTTCGTGTGCTATGCTCGTCATGACTCTCATGTATGTAAAGTTATTTAAGAAATTTTGTTTTTGTGTTTTTACTTGGTAAACCCAATGCAATTAAGCCCTTGGGCTGCCATTACAAAAGTAATTCAAACAAACACGAACAAAAATATATGTCTTGTATTATTAAACACTATTTTTTGGGGGAGAGAAAGGAGTATGTGAGAAATGTCGAATGCAGTATTCGGACCCCCCCCCCCCCCATAAACACACTTTCGCATACACACCGCGCAACACACAAAGGCATTCACACACACACAAATAGCAATACACGTTAAAACGGTTTTATTTACTCATAGTTACTTATGATGTTACAATTCTGGAGAGAGATTTATGTATTTTGTGTATTTTATTTTGTATAGCGCCTTGAGTAAGTTATTAGATAAGTGCGCTTCATAAGTATTTATTATTATTATCATTATTATTACAACTTAAAAGCCAGTTCGTTGTTTGCGTATAATTGTATTATTATAAATAAACGAAGATATTATAAAGCCTTAGTACCAGCATTATAAAATGATATTTTTTACTTTCGAATATTCTAATGAATTGTTGAAGATGCACGTGTTTTAGTTTAAGATATATACTGTTGAATTACACTCGGATATATTCGTTGTTTTGGTTTCCAAATTTCTTATAGATAATCGTTGGATCATCAAATCGTATGAACATGAGGCATCAATAATACGACACTGTCAATCACCAAAGGCTACATACAACACTTCATGACATCACTATGACCTCTAACTCACCAGATTCATCAAGAAGATGATGCGGAACAGAAGCTTCTTTGTCGAACTTGATGGGCAGAAGAGCAGATGACGGAAAGAGAAAAACGGTCTCTCCCAGGGTGGCGCCAACACTCTACAACATCTACACTGCTGACATCCCTTCAACGGAGAACACTCGAAACTTCATCTATGCAGATAGCTCCTGCATCTCTGCCCAGTATAGTACCTTCAAAGCTGTTGAACTCAATCTTAACACAGGGCTCGCAAGCCTTTCGGAATACTACAGAGCATACTAACTACGGGCAAACCCATCCAAGACTCAGGTGCGTGTCTTCCGCCTGAAGAACCAGCCAAGCCCATACTCATCAAACGACTTAACCTGAAGTAGCCGGATTGGAAATGCCTAAATCGAATGCGGACGAGAATGGGGCGGTGTTAGGCCAACATGGCAAAATGGGGCTATGCCCATTGAAAAGATACTCTCTGCGACTGTGGAGAGATTCAGACGATGGACCACATCTTTCAGTGCGGCGAAACGGGTTGCACAGATGGAGACCTAGCCCTTGTAAATGAGACGGCTATCGCAGCCATCGGGCGATGGAAGAGCTTGCTTGAATCTTATTTAATTTATGAACTGTACATTAATCTTGATCTGAGGAAACACGAACGAACGATCAATAATTTATTCATAACTTAAAAGCATCTGATGTAAAAACAAATATGTTAACAAAATGACAACATGGCTAGTCCATATTTAATTCTTAATTAAATAGCAATATATACAAAAAATAAACATGGTTTATCAACAATGCATTTATGCCAGAACATGAGATTAACGTCAACACATTTTAAGCTACTAATAAAGACAGGTTAACGCCTCTGAGGCCCTGATAATTAATATACCGTAAATTGAATCTTCTGGTAGAAGCAGAGGACAATTGAGCGAGTTTTGAAACTAATTTAAATCCACGCGGAAAAATATAAAAATGTACAAATAACATTTAATCGTATTTAAGAATTTATACAAACTGACATTAATAAACCAATAACCAAACATACAAACAGCGAATGTTAGCTTCATGCAATAATGAGGCAAATCGGCTTTTAACAAGATGTGTTAAAGACATCTGAGACAACTAGATGATGAAACAGGCCAGCGATTTCAAATATTATTATATCCGCATATGGAAACGTTGTATCATCCGCTCAATCTGACTTGCTTGCATAGAACAAATAAGCATTTTTCCATGAAAATGTGAAGTTTTTTAAAATGTGCGTTTCTTTACAGCATTAGGGCGCCCGGAAGTCACTCGGGTAACATTTCATGAAGTATAATATAAAAAGACCATATGCAAATTTTCTGTACTTTTGTCGGAAAAAATACATTTATCCAGCACAATGTCGTCTCTTTTTGCGTTGGAGAAGAGCAAATAGCGAGTTTCAATCACACTTTGGCCGCTCTCGCAAGCTGTCACTCGTTTCACTGTGGTAAAGCGACTTTGGGGCAAGCGGTTAATGAAAATACTAATAGTTAGCTTTCTTCTGGTATTAAACTTGTTTTGATTGATTGTATAATTTTGTCGGAATAAAGGAAACAAAAGGGCTTGACCAATAACTTATCAGCGTCTGAATTGACCTTTTGACCTTGAATTCCCTGATGCAAGCGCTCTAATGACGTCATCCTCGCTAAATCGGTGTCTTTTATCGTAAAATGCTACAGTTTTACATTGTTTATACATCTTTTTTAATTATTATATGCGGCTTACGTTCATCATTAATTGACTCTGTTTCTTTACATATATATATATATATATATATATAAGGTAAATGCTATATTTTACGTTACTAAGGTCACGTTCATAATAGTATTAATATTTAAAAACAAACCAATTGGAAAGTACCTATTCGTTTTGTGACACGCTTGTTTATGAAACTACCCCCTCTATATCTTTAGTAATATGCACGTATAATGATTTCCCTGTATCAGACAACGATATCAAATGATGTAGAGGTATTTCCTGGACCTCTAGAAAGAACAGAGCCTTTATGTGAATGGCTCTAACAAGATATATCAATCCTTTTTATTAATGATTTTTGTATTCTATCTATCTATCTATCAGGCTATAGTTCATCCAGACGTTGGACAAAGCCCTCCTCATGAAATTTCCATTCTCTTCTGTCTCTAGCTGTCCTAGTCCAAGCGGCCGTTCCCATGTATGATGTTAGGTAACCTCTCCATCTTCTCTTCTGCCTTCCTCTTCTTCTCTTTCCCATCCTTGGTTGCCATTCTGTTAAACGATTTGTCCATCTATTGTCCTGAAGTCTTGCTACATGCCCAGCCCATCTCCACTTTGATTCTCTGACTTTCTCCATGATGTCTTTAACCTTTGTTTTCTGGCGTATGACTTTGTGGTTGATTTTGTCTCGCAGAGATAAATGCGACATCTTTCTCTCCATAGCTCGTTGAGTAGTCACAAGCTTCTGTTCTAGATCCTTTGTCAATGACCATGTTTCTGATCGATATGTCATAGTTGTTAGAATGCATTGGTTGAACATTCTTCTTCTTAGTGACATGGGTATGTTTTTATCCGTCAACATGTCTTTGTACCTTCCAAAGTTCATCCATCCTGCTTTTACTCTCATCATAACTTCTTCTTTTGTGGTGTCCTCCATTTTCAAAGTTTGTCCCAGATAATTGTAACTGCTCACTCTCTCTAACGTTCGACCTTCTATCTCGATGTTTCATCTGTGTCGTAGTTGGTCATATATTTAGTTTTCTCTTTGTGCATAGTTAGGCCAATACGTTTGCTCTCCCTGTTGAGACCTGTCAGCTGGTCTTCCAAGTCTTTGGTTGATGTTGAGATCAAGGCCACATCATCAGCGAATCTGAGATCAGTAAGCGTTTCCCCATCAATGTTTACTCATCCATTTAAATGCGACTTTTTAAATACTTCCTCTATAGTGGCTGTGAATATCTTTGGAGATAATGTGTCTCCCTGTCGGAATCCCCTCTGGATCTTGACCTCCCTTGATACATCATTATCAATGTGAATTCTGGCTACTGCGTTGGTGTAAATATCTTCCAGGATGCGCACATACCCTTCTTCAATGTTAATCTTTCGTAGGGCATCAAACATGTCTGTGTGTTCGATGGAGTCAAACGCCTGCTGGTAGTCTACGAATCCGAGGCATAGTTGAAGTTGGTACTCATTTGCCTTCTCAATGAGCTGATTTATAGCTTGTAGGTGGTCTGTTGTTGAGAATCCAGCTCTAAACCCTGCTTGTTCTCTGGGTTGATGTGTGTCCAATATATCTTTGATTCTGTTTTGGATTACTTTGGTGAAGATCTTGTATTAATTTTGTTAATTTCATGTGTAATGCTTTATACGAAAAAAAAAGCAAAAAGCAAAACAAAATTTACCAAAACAAACCTAGGATTTGTACTTTGAGTATTTCTAGTTGGTAACACCTTGTAATCAGTCGTTCCGAAATGATTTTGCCTTAAATGCTGAACCTCAACTTAACTTGAAGTCTAGTGTTCTGTATCTCTCTAGCTTTTTTGTATACAATTTGTGCATGTCAGGCCTCCTACTCTCTCACTCTGTCGTCCTCCGTTCACTCTGTCATTGAAACTTCATCCATAAATATAAATATCTTTATTTCCTAGAAATCATTCATAAATATTTTACACTTTTTCTGTCACATATTATTCTCTCACATTTCTAGTTTGCACTCTTAAACTCTCAGTTTGTACTTGAATCATTCAAACTTTCACATTTAATCCTATCCCGTGGGTCTGGTTTCCCATCACACACTTTATATATGCTTGTATATAATCTGTTTATTTTGAATTTATTTACCTTGTGTTCAATGTATTATCCCATACAGCTTGCCATCAAATTGCACTTTCTTCATCCATCTGGTTTTGTTAGAGTAACAAGTAACTATAAACTTTCAAAACCTCATCATTGTTTTATCTGTGCAACTTTTATTGATATACATAACAAGGAGTATATTTCCTACAGGTCTGTCATGCAGTGCACTCAGTGCAATGCAAATATAAAACGATTGCTTTAAACAAATGGATTCATCGATGAATCAGAAAATATTTCTGGAATAGACCTTTAATGAACAGAAATACAGACAGACTATACAAATTATAATAATTACTGATCAATATAAAATTAATGTCCACTAGACGGATATCCTCATGTGATGAAGTAAAGTTGAAATACTCCAAAAGCAATATTAATTACATTGGTTGTATAAAAGTATGCCACAATGATTTGATTAGTTAAGGATTAGATATGCTCAGATACAAACGCAATTAAATGTATAAATGACCTTAAAGTCTCCCAGGATTTACAATGCCAAACTTGTTTGCTACATTCATATTATTTGTATTCGTCTAAAGTCAATTATTATTGCAGCTAGTCTATATTACAAGTGCTGATCTCGTTCCGAGTGAAACAGTGCAATGGTGTAGTAGTTATATGGATTTACATACATGTACATGTGAGCTTATATGAGAATTACAGTTACAGATAATGTGTATACAAATGAATTAAAAGAGGTCAATGTTACTTCAAGTTAACATGTATCATTCAATGTTTTACAAATTGCGATTGTCCAACACATGACCATGATATTGCATTATTAAAACAACACACTCTATACATACATGTAATAATTAAACACCGAATTGTTTTTAAAGTGTTTCTCATAGAAATATAGTGTTCGTCATCTTTTTACAGTGGTGCTTACAATGTGATCCTGCAGGCGGTTAGACTTACATGCCAGAGTAGGATATTAAATCTACTTTGAGAGCAAGTAGTTGTAATGAAATGCAATTCGTGCCATACACATTAAACATAGCATTTAATCGATACACATTGCATTATAAACCTTTGCATAACAGCAGGTTGTGATATCTTACATTTTTTGCTACATTTATTTAGTAGTTGCTTTAAGATGAGATATTTGACAGATATCCTTCGATAATTATTGAAATATGAATTTTCATTTAAACATCATCATTATATATGTATACATTTATCATACACTTTAAGCTTACTAAAGTCCGATTTTCAAATTCATGTAAATGTGACAGATTTTAACCCTAATTGAAATTATAGTAACAAAAGCGGTGCAAGAAATCCTAATAACATACGATAGTAGGTATAATTCCAAATTTACAGCATATTCTTTTGAATCAGTAAATATTAATTTTTCGTTATAAACCCGCAAATATATATATTAAGATGTTTAAGTGATCAGTAAACATACAGAGATAAACATGGAAATGGATATACAGGTTTAATACATTTACGTAAAACTGTTTTAATACAAACGAATCACTTGTGCAACGTTTGCAAAAGATCATGGTGTTATGCTAGGGGTCCGCCTTTTCACATTATGTCTACCTGCATTAGCAGTATGTTCTAAAATCAAATGTGGAATTGTTTACAATGTGTTGATGGAACCTAATAAAAGACGATCTATACCTTTCGAGTGAATTATGATTATACATAAAGAATATCAAACTAAATACATAACAGGCGGCATTCTTTTAATATTAATTTAATATTACTACTAAAGGATTGAGTGTAATTTACTCGTCCACTCATTTACTCAGTAGATTTAGAGGTGTGATAAAATTCGATACAATCACGACAAATGTATTTTAAAGAAAATTACATGAATCATAAACTATAAATAAGCCTACTCGTTCAGTTTTGGGCATCAGATATTTTCTAATTCTATTTTTTTTTTTTATTCTTGATATTTTTACATGTGAAATGATTTAAGAATATATTTTTCCTTTTACACAACGAAAACAAAAAACCCATATGTATACAAACCTTCACAAACTTTGATCCACGAAAGCTTTTGATGGTGTAAGCTTCCTTTTTTTCTGAGTAAGGACTCTTTATTTCTAATTAAGTGGGATCTTTGTACCATTTCTGATTAGGCTATGTTCATGTGTTAGCCCATTCAACTTTTGATTTACCAAGTGCATCACTCTTTTTTATCGTGAATGAAATATGTTACGGAGACGACATAGGCGGTATGGGATACATGTTCATATACGTAGTGGTTGTTTTAGCATTAGCTTCTTGTGCTGTGGGAAGGGTATTGATATATTGAGGATCACCGGATTCGTTTTTAGACGCCTTTTCGTCTGTATTCACATTTACCGCCCCAGCACACTTTCAAATAGAACTAGGACTAACACAATCTTGATTGTCTGGGTCGTTTTGCAGCGCACTTTTTTCCGTCATGTCCCTATTTACATAGACAGCCTCAGGACACTTTCGAGTAGCACTAGGACTGATGTATTCGTCATTGTCGGTGGGAGAAATCGGCTTCATGTCCATGTAGTAGCTTGTAGGTGTGTCATTGTTGGTGGGAGAAATCGGCTTCAAGTCCATGTAGTAGCTTGTAGTTGTGTCATTGTCGGTGCGAGAAATAGGCTTCAAGTCCATGTAGTCGCTTGTAGTTGTGTCATTGTTGGTGCGAGGAATAGGCTTCAAGTCCATGTAGTAGCTTGTAGTTGTGTCAGTGTTGGTGCGAGGAATAGGCTTCAAGTCCATGTAGTCGCTTGTAGTTGATTTAGAGGCGTGAGATGGAGGTACTGGTGCTATTTCAGCATATTCACCCTGGTCCACCTACAATAATATTTCCAAGCAAAATACCTAAAGTGAATTTCAAAATGTCAAAAGGCCTATGAATCAATAGTTTGGAATTTTTAATATTTTCCTTTAAACGGTATCTGATTCTTTCTGTACTGAAATGTGAGTGTATCAGTAGCTTGTAATTCAAAGAGGCAAAACATTTTTACTACCTAAAACACAGCGGCGTATATGTAAAGGAAACATGGCGTTAGGAACGAACAATTTGCCACAATCTTTATAACGTTTTCTGTTCAAAATACAAACAAGATTTCCTCGACCGAGTCTGAGATTAAATCAACATTTGAATAACTGTACAATTAAGTATAGGAGCAAAGTGACCACGCGGTAGATATTACTTTTTTGATTTTATTTTTATTTTTTCAAAACGTAAGTCCCCGTGCATTCTAAAATTCAGAGTTGTTCAAAACAGCTCGGTAAATGATTTTCAATTTTGATTACATTTCAATTGAAAACAAAGAAATAAATATTTTTTTAACTTTACTATTAAATTCATGGGGTTTTATTATGATTAAACTGGGTCATTAAAATGAATCGTTAAGAATGCTGAATTTGTGGAGATAATTTGTTTCGACATGCCGCAGCTGAACATCGACCGATATGCATGTATTTCGAAATGAAACTATGACTGAGTAAGTAATGCTATTTAGATTTCACCTTAATACGTTTCTGTAATATCATATTAATAAGTAGTGCAAAATTATAGACCTACCATTTGACCCTCTGGCTGATTGTGTTTTCCATGGTCTGCTTGGAGTGCACAGAAGAACATTAAATGTAAAGATAAGTCATGTTAATGGAAGCACACATTTTAGCATAGATACTTCCTTTTAAAAGGTGACTGTCATTAGAAAAATTGACTTATTTTATATTGAAAACAATATCCATGATAACAAATCAATGAATCGATCTGTTTAAATTTAAAACATTGTGAAAAATAAAATGATAGAAGCCTGCGGGGAAATATGTTAATGTTTTTCTTATCATGTGAATATAAATACAATTTAATGTATCCTACTTCATATTCCTCTGACTAGCAGTTAACTTCTCCTTTATCCTATTTTGATCGTTATAACTGTATTTTGTTCGTGTTTGGAACTATAATAATTTGAAATGTGTTTCTACCCATATTTTCTTACACCTCAATTCCTGTCTCAGTATTAAAACTGTTATTTGTCATCATGAATGCTACAGCGAATACAAGCACAATGTACGGGAGATCAGGAGAGAAAAGGGGAAATTATATAGGTTAACAAAGCTGGTAAAAGAATATGAAAGTGTTAGGGTGATTTATGATAAACAGGAGTGCACACTTTATGAGAAGCGGGAAATTGAAATACAAATACTAATGAATACCGTAAATAACGATAAATAAGGAGATAAAGAAAATCCGGAAGGTAAATTAATAAAAACGAAAGAAACAGCTTAACAAAAACATTATGTAATTAACTCTCAGTGGGGGTATAAATAGAAATAGAAATGAATAAAAATCAAGAGGTGACGAGATAAAAAGGAAAAGTAGCAAGAAGTTAAAGACTGAAGCTTCAAGAAAAAACTTTTAAAAGGAATGGGGAATGCATTTTTTATTTCGAGGTGAACGTAGGGGGCCAGCTGCTTTACGACATACCCTTCTTTCGTTTCACACAGCATAGCACTCCATAGAAGTACATCAAACCCAGTGAAATCAGCAGGATGAAACCAGCAGCGGCACTCACTCCAATTGCGATTATCATGTAAGGAAGGTTACTTTCAGTTGATGGCTGCTTCTCAACTGGTGAGTCTAGGACAAACAATAACATGCCTAGAATGTTGTGGTTATTGTTTTTCTAAACAATTTTGTAGAAGATTGGTTCATGGGCAAATTTAGTTATATTCATGGTTCATGTATGGGTCTTTCGTTCACATCTCTATATCCCCTGTGTTTGGAATAGCGGTATCCGAAACCATGTAGGAGGATGTGTTGTGTTTGGCAGAGTGCACAGCTACTAATACTTGAAAAAAACCCAAACTCACACACAGACACACGTACACATGTATCTACCACACCTGCGCACATGCATGTTTATTCTCCCTAACACCGTCTGACACTCAGGGGAATCCATCTATACCCATATGCATTTAATATGTGAATCTAAAAGCCAATGTGAACCCAACCACAAATGGATTTACCCACACACACATGTTAATGAGATCCACACCCACACACATGCACACACTCATCAGCACAATACACATACGCACACACACATGTGAAAACGCCCAAACACAAAGGTGTATTCATGTTCATCCACCCACCCACGCACATACATACAGCTTAACGTGAACTCTTTCTGTCTCGTGCTCATTTATCGTTTTGTTTGTAGATTACATTTAGGTAATATCAGCTTTATTTTTCAATGTATATTTAACATAGAAACTTTAATATACAATTAAGGAAGCATGTTATGATGAGTATTCAATTGCATCAGGGGACTTATGCTCTGGTTTAGCCACTTAACAAAAATTATTATTTGTTTCGAAACCTCGTTTTCATCAAGATCTTGAGAACTTTCGTAACTAATGGGAATTGATGGTAAATGTATGGAGGTTATCTCAAAATAGTCTCATTTTCTTATCAAAAAATGATAATAGCTTCACCTGTCAATAGATCAGCTGGTTTACTGCATAATTCCCTCCCAAAGGTCACCAAAACTGTGTCATCATCCGGGTCAATGCTGACCTCTGTGCCTGGTTCAATGCACTCTGAGCTATTCACAGAGGCACAGTCTGGCCCGTTGTAAGTCCTCTGTGGGATGAAGCAGATTTCATCCAAGGTTTGGTTTGCCTCTGACAATGATAAGATATGTTTTTGTTTGTCCCAGCTGGTCGTTATGCCTATATGACCAAAAAAAACAGAGGAAAATTATGTTGGTCTTACTTTCTTAAGAGAGAGACAGAGAGTGGGATAATTGAATTCACACCAGACTTTAATATGTTATGCATTTTGTAAATGGTTTAATTTGATTTTTGAACACACAGTCTTAAGATTAGTAGACATACCAGGTTTTAACTAAATGAGGGAAAGGTTGTTCTGTTTGCTCCGTGTGAGCATCCGTCTTTGTATTTCTGCTCGGTCAAACTTTGTTAAACATGTAAGAACTAGCTATTCGTTCCAATGATCGCATGGGAGAGAATATAATTGTGCTATTCTGTTGACTTATTCAAACTGAAAACTAAAATATATTTCATTCACTGGACTTAAATAAGACCCCCAAAGGGCCCCTATGTACAAAAAAAAGAAAACAGTTTGTGCTGATTAGGGTGTTTCCTCCCACAAATGGAAGGAAAATTATAAAGAAAATAAATAAGAAAGAGTTTCGTCTCACCAACCAAACAAACAAGAAAACAAGGGAGATATTTGTTATTAATACAAATTTCGTCCTTACCATAGCTTTCGGGTTGCAATGCTGTATACAGTCCCAACAAGGAAGTATGAAGGGGAAACAAGAAACAGAGTTTTATAATAAAAGGTGTTTGATAAGCGGTTTTTAATATCAGGGTTATGCTTTGTAATGTTTCGATTAGAAATGAAATAAATGGTTATAAATAACTCAGACAACTTTCTTTCATCAATTGGAAAGTTGTCCGTATGTAATGATTTAGTAAGTGCTTTACAATCAAAGTATAACGTATACAGTATAGTATAGATGTAAACTGGATGGTGGTGAGAATTACACCTGTGCAATTCAGCAATAAGTTTCATCCTTAATGCATTATTCCTCATCCGACCACAACCCTTACCAAGCAGCATTAACAAAAATAAACATTTATAACTGAATCTATAGGCCTGTAAATGATAACAAAAGTTATAAGAAAAAACAAATATAACTTTTTTTATATACAGTTTAGAGTTAGATGTAGTATGTAAGTGATAACAAGGGGCATTATCAATTTGGAGGATGAGATAGTGGGCTCAAACTGAAGACTGAACTACACATAAAGATAAATATTAGCCACTTAAAAACACTTTGTTAATACATTAGTAAACTAGAACGCAGAAAAAGCAGTGTATAAAGTAAAAATTGTCAGAGAAGAATTTCTAAAATAGAAGAGAGGACAAAAAGATATGCATTGATAACGAAAAGTGAAAGGGCTTCGTGGATGATGAAATATTGAGCATCAGGAACCCAAGAATATCTGGAACTAAAATGGAAGTGTATGCAATTATAAAAGCAAATGACAGAGAATTACAAAATAATGCGTTCAATTTTAAACAAAGAGACATATGTTTTGTATAGCTTGTGTGGATGTTCACATTTCAAACGTCAAGCAAGTTAGAAATTCTCGTTATTTAGAAACTTACGAGTTGTTGAAGCTACTGTTTCCACTGCGCTACTATTACCCGCGCAGTTCACTGCCCATAGAGTCAACAAGTACCAAGTGAATGGGTTCAGTCCCACCAATGTGTAGGATGTCCCTGTGATTTTTGTGACTACACCACACCCCTCTCCTTGCTTGTCGTTTGGACAGTATTCCAGAGCGAAAGTTTGTTGCAACCCGCCATCGAATCCTGGTTGCCAAGCAACAATGAGAGTTGAAGATGTCGTCTGGTTTTTGTCGACGAAGAACCGAGAAGGTGGGTCTGAGGTAACTGTATGTAGACGTAGAAAAGGGGATTAAACATGATATAGTATTAATTGAATATATATATATATATATATATATATATATATATAAAGCGGAGACACTAAGCTTGGATACTTGTTTATAAGTTCCAATCAGTAACAGTTCAGTTTTGATGTCATTTAGCATGAGTTTCTTCTAAGCATCCATCCACATATATATTCAACACATGCTTCTAGTTTTCAAATGCCTCGCTCTTGATCAAGTACATCAGGCCTGAAAGACAAATAAATATGTGTCTTCCATGCATGGCAGTGGCATGTTTTTCAGGGATTATATTTGATAATGGAGATGACATTGTTAAGAGTAATTCACAGAGGACCGAGCCGAGACCCTTGCGGGACTCCAAATAGTACTGGAAAAGCGCCGTAGACAGCATCATCATTTTGTCGGGGTAAATGTATAAGGGTTGAAGTGGAAAGCTTTTTTTGTGTATATTGTCCTGTATTCAAAAAATATATGTTCCTACTAAAAATATAGATGTTTTAAGATGTTTTACCATAAACAATTTTGTTGATATACTCACTAGAATATTTCAAAGTCACAGTGGCGTTAAATATTTATTTGATTGCAGAGTGTAAGAAATACAAATTGTAAGCTAGTACATTCCAATTATTATCACAGAACTGGGTTGAAATAACAACCACATCGATTTATTTATATTTTCTTATTTTGCTTTGTTCACTTTTACCACTCCCCTTTTCAAATGGAAGGGGGTGGTTATGCCCCCTAATTCTCATCTGAGAGGAGGGATTCCACTGCTTCATCTACAACATAAGCTACTTAATTACGCAGTCCCCTCACAAAAAATTGGGTCAATAGCTGGCTCAGTGCAAACACCTGTGCCGGGTTCCATGCACTCCTAACATTAACGAACAAACATCCGACATTTCCCTATTCTATTTTTGCTATGAAGATATAGCAGATGCCCTCCTGAGCTTGGTTTGCTTTAACAAAATATCAACAATCCTTTCTTTGTTCAAAAGTAACAATTAAGGAGAAATGAGCAAAACAAGAGCAAAACAAAAGCATAAAAGAGAAGACAACAAATACAACGATCAAGCGTTTCGAATGCTTCAAACTTACTAAAGTGGTCTAAACTGCCAGGTGGGAGCATTTCTTTTTAATTGGTCTGAATTTATGGGGCATGGGCATCCCCACTTTCATAATTTAAAAAAAATCTTTGAAACCCTATCTAAAATTGGAGGTGAAATAAGGAGTACGTAGATAAATTTCGGAACGCTCTGACAAACCACTCAAAAAAGCCTAAAAGCCTAACTGTTCTAATTTCCGGCTTTTCAGGATCAAGTACAGTGCAGGGCCCATGGAGTACCGTAGAACATGCACTCTACATAGTTTTACTGTTTAGACACCTTTCTTTGCATTTCGTCTGATACGGGTTTGTGCTTGCAAACGAACTAATGATAAGAAGATGGTAGTATACTGTATATACAAAGACAAATGAATGATGGCCCCATCAACCTGGGGATACAATAAAAACACATTTCTACTTACCCAAATTGAAGTTGAAGACTGCACTACCAGAGCCATAGATTGAAAGAGCAATGCATTTATAGTCACATGGATCTTCGAACAGATGGTTTGGAATCGCCACTACACTGGAAGTCAGCGTTCTACCTTCGGGTAAAGTCTCGGAGAGTGATATATTACGAGTGCCGTTAGAAAACCGTGTGCCGTTACAGAGCCATTGGAAGATAAGAGCAGGAGGATTGGCGTCTGAGGTACATGTCAACATGAACCCAGTACGCACTTTATTTGATGTTAGCCTTCGACAAGAAATGGACACAACTGGATCATCTAGATTTAAGAAAAATGTTGAAAATCAGTTTGGAAATGAGGTGATAGAAAATAGAAGGAAAGATTAGGGCGGGATATGACTGGGGAATTAAATCAAGGTTATTGAAGTGGGCCTCAAAAACATATGTCAGTGCATGCAGGAAAAAAGAGAATACATGACATAAGGAAAACAAATAGAGCAGACGAAACTCTTGAGTATAGTTGATAAACGCGTAGACGTACCAATATCGAACGCAATTTTAGCAGGTTCTCTATTTATAATGTCCCTACCAAAAGTTAAAATGAAATTGTATACTCACATGATATGTTTAAAACCATGCTGTCATTCACTGACCGCAATAAAGTTGTTGCATGTAGAACTTCCAGCATAGAGGGCGTTGTAGGTTGAACTGCCTGACAAAGAACAGGTTTCCCATGATCAATCCTCTTTAGTATGATGGTAAGGGTGCTTTCAGCATCATACCGAAGAGCTCCATTCATTGAAGTGTTAAGAAACGAACCATGTGTCACATTTCTAGATCCGATGTACCAATGGATGAGCGGAGCAGGGTATCCATTGGCAGCTCTGCAGTTTACATTGGTTTGTATACCATCCCGTAGATTCTTGGGGGTAGTCATGTTAACATCATCTGGTGGGCCTTTACATAGAATTGAAATATATGGATATGGGGAAAGCTTTAATGAGTCAAATTGTCATCTAGTAAAATATATAATCTATTTGACTCAATCTTTTTTCCCCTCCCACTCCCTGGCGACTCCAAATTATTAACTATAATGACAATTTCGTTAAAATGAATTAGATATTAATAATTAAAGCAGTCACGTCTTTTAAACTGCAAGTGATTAATGTGAATTTCAGTAAAGAAAATTTCCGATCAAGTTCAATAAAGATCTTATCCCGGGATATTAAACCTTAACTCACCATAAACCATCAATTTAGTGAACCGTTGATCAAAAAAGTCTCCCAGAGATGCAAAGCACCAAAGGTACATTCCGTGGTGTTTCCTTTCTGGACGCATCTTGATGGTACTTTCTGTGTCAAACAAACTTCCATCTAAAGCACTGCGATGCTTCGAAAGACTTATGTTAATGGGAAGACTTTGGTTGTCGTCAAGTCTCCATGATAGGTCTGCTTCAGGTAGTGATCCAATCGTTTTACAAGTGATTTTAGTACCTGAATCTTCTTGAACGTTAATTATTGTTGATCGTTGTGAGTATTCTTCGCTTCCTCCAGATGGAAAAAGCAACATGCTAGAGGGTGAAACTTCATGAAAGAGAATGGGGTAAAAAAATAAAAAGCACGTACAAAATCATAAGAGAAACGCTAAATATCATTTCAATGAGAGATATATCTTTTCTGTACACGTTTGAACATATGGATAGAAAATAAATACTTCTAGAGAAAATATGAATCTCCTGAATAAACTTTCGTAAATATTCAAATAGATTGCCCTCGATACTGCTATAATTTTGCGATCTGAATGGAGTCATTATACATATCGAGTTAGAAGAGGAATAAGACATGCTTCCTACTTAATACGTTTACTTACCGTGAACATGCAATTGAACTGAGCGTTGAAGATTATTTTGTAGTTCTGGATGCGATGCCACACAGCGGAGACTCTTTCCTTGATTATTCGTAGAGGGCGTGATTATGACAGTCTTCTTAGAGACATAACTGTTGCCTTGTATAACATCAGACTGATCCAGAAGAACCACGGTTACATCATCTGGTATACGCCATTCCAGTACTGCAGGAGGCCTTGCACTGTCTGTTGCGCATGTGATATCATGCGGCCTACCTACAGTTACCGTTAAACTGGCGTCGTTAGGGTAATAACGGCTGGATCCCACATCAGTAATCCCGAGCCAATAGGGCGGAACTGGCGACAAAAGAAGGAATCGTATTTGATAGTCTTCTTTCTTGTGATGGATTCACTAATTTACTCAAATTGCAATACACTCAGGATTTCAACATTTATGAATTCAAAATTAGGCATTAAAGCATCACGTATCCTTTACATAGTTCTTTTTATCAAAGCAATGTTTTGATTCTTTGTTTAAGTTATCAACTAATTAATGTTGTTGCCGAAAATGATTTTAGAGACCATTGTCCTTTAGCATTTTTATATTCCCCTTCCTGTACGGTACCATCTAGCGAACCCTCAGTATTCTGCAAACTGAAATGTTGACGGCATTTTCAGGATGCTTCAACAAATGATTTGATAGGGATGTATCAAGTTAATGACTTGCCCATTTACTAGCATGTGAAAACGTGAGACTTGCGTTTTTCTTAAATTTTCATGTAGTGATATTCCCATTATAAAATACAGGATAACAGAGATTCGATTTAGATTTTAATCAAAAGTATACTGTTATGTAGTAAATTAGCCTCATGTTATCCTTGATTCGTGCTTCGTATATTAATTATAGTGAATAATATACCTGGTGGCAACGGTGTCACTTGCATTCTAGTTGATCCTGGATTCTCTTCCCCGTATATACTGCTTACTGTGCACTTGTAATTGTCGCTATCATTTATGTCAAGCTTTTTAAGTGTCAAATTTCCACTGCTTGTGTCTGCCAAAAGGTTGAATTTCGATGGGTTCGGACCATTGGACAATACGCAAGGCCATCGCGGCAAACAAGAGTGAGAGGCCACCACGATGTTGTTACTCTTGGCCCAAACTAGCCGCCGATATCTGATGTTTGGCGTGAAAATACAGACCATTGTGAAATCCTCGCCAATGACTGGAAGAGAGTTGGATGTCAGAATAGACACTTCAAAAGCATGGCTTCCTGCATGGGTTAAATAAAACATATTAAACACGAAATGAACCTGGTTTATTGCTTTAGCATGCACCAAATACACTGAGGTAGCGCAAGTCCACCCACTGAATGGGCAGTGGAACGATGGAGGAGGAGGAGGGGGGTGGGGGCACCGATTGTATTCAGAAAATGAAATGTGATTTTCTGATTACGAGGAGGGTACGGGGGATGCTCTGGTTGTCTTCTTTTCTCCTCCTTTTGCCTTTCTTCTTTTCACATTTTCCTTTTCTCCTGTTCTCTTTTGATTTTTTTTCCACCACATGATGGAGGGGGGCATGCCCTCCTGTGCCACCTCCTTTAGCTACGCCACTGATTAAATACATAGGCCTACTTTGCTAAACACATTAACGATGAAAGACAATGGCCCAATTTTACAAGTATAATCATTTAACTTGCGCGAATAGTTTCCAATACGTGTTTGCAAATGAAAGCAATATCTAGTAATAAATGGGGTTTACGACAAGGATCTCATTCGGTTCAATTATTTTGATAGTTTATGGCCCGGTCCCACTGGCCGATGGAAGCAAAACGTATGCATAAAGGACACAGCGGACGAGCAAAATTTCGAGGGTGTCTCCATCCGTTTTCATCCGCTCCAGAAATGGAGAAAATTTGCGAAAATTTGCGAAAACAGAACGGAAAATAACGGACGTGGGTAGTATGTAGCGGGGATGTTAAATGGATGTTCATCGGAAGCCTAGCGGATTAAAGCGGATGGAAGTGGATGACAGCTTTGAATACGTTATAAACGAGATGCATACGCTTACATCCTTTCTATTTCCGTGCTACTAACGATGTATAGACGTTCCATGTACCTTATCTTTCCTCCCTCTTTCCGTTTTCAGCTGCAGTGGATGTGAGTTGCGAAGATGCCCAGAGGATGCAGAGAGCATACAGCGGACGTTTAACGGATGATAACGGACATAGAACGTTTGTTGCTCGTATTTGTCGCGGATTTACATCGTTCACGGCGGAAGTTCATCCGTTCTAAAAGTTTTGTGCAGCTCAAAACTTTGTGCGCGGATAAAATCACAGTGGACGGATGCTCGATGGATAGAGCGTATGAAACACCTATGCAATGAGTACACAACGGATGGCAGGATTTGTTTACGTTTTACATCCTCTTTGCATCCGTAATTGCAGTGGGACCGGGCCTTTAGCTTTACGAAAAGGTTTATGAGATAACCATCATTTTGAAAACGTGAATGCAACGACGATTCGTTAATACATTGAATGTATTACATCGTTACATCTCCCCAATTCTCCGCCTTGATGAAAACGATCGACTTTTGTGACGTTAGCATGAAATAAGACTTACCACACTTAGAGATGATAACTGCGAGAAAAAGAAGAACACACATCGCCATCAATAAACAGTTATCGAATCTTGCCATTTAAAATTATATTTCACGACCTTATAACTCACACTATCGATGATTATGAATGCAAACGAAATGAGTAAATGCTTATGAACGAAGAATCATTAGTTATTTATAGCGTTAGAAGTGAAACAAATATTATTTTGTCCTTCCGACACAACCTTTAGCTTCACAAACTTCACCAAACCATCGAATTGAAATAACAGTATGCATGCTGTAATTTTTTTAACAATTAATATATGGTGCATATGATACTAAAGCTAATCATGTTTCAGTCATCCAACATTCAGAAGATCAGGAAACAATACCGCACAAAGGTTTGTTATATATATTCCTGTACAGGTATAAAGGATCTCTCTTTATCTCTTTTTTTTCTCTCTTTCTCTAATTCCGATCCTCCTTCTCTTCCCCTCCGTTTTTGTGCCCTTCTCTCATGTCTTTTGAACCCTACGTGTACACTCTTGTAGGGCATCAACTGTAATACCCATGTATTCAATTGTTCTCCCTTCTCGTGCTCTCTTTCTCTCCCACTTCCTCTTTACCATCTTTCTTTAATTTCCCTCAATCTATCCCCTCTAAATATTCTCCTATTTATCACAACAGTGGTAATCACTATTTAGACAATTTATTAATTTATCAATTGGAATTTTTTATCATACAATATGATTATTAACACTTTGACTTTGTAAAGTGTATTCTTAATATTTCTTATGTTTAAATGTTTAATTGTATTCATGTATTCAATTTGTAATAATTTAGTCTCTAAATATATTTTATAACTCTGTTTGTTATGAATCCAATGGTCCCTGGTAGAAATTTCATTTATATAAACATATATGTGGCTTACACTCAGTAAATAAAATAAATTGATCGAACTGAAATTGAAAAACAAGTCAGAAAAAAATCTGTAAAAATCTGCGATTTCAAGAAAAACAAGAAGAAAGAAAATAGTGTTTTTATTTTGCAGAGCCCTCAGGAGTAGCTTTTTTTTAACTGAAGAGGCTAACCTGCTTGAGTAAAACTGTAAATAAATTAATGAATAACATTTCAAGTATTAAAAATCAAAACATTGGGACTGCCCACCCTCAATAAAGGACGGGAGAAACTGGCATTGCGTTTGGTCAGAGCATGGTTATCATCAAACATTTACCCCAGGCCTCTTCTCCTGCGCTCATTCTTACATTCCCATCATTGCGAAATGTCTAAACTAATTCCGATTTGTTTTTCTTTTCTTTTTTGCTGAAAAAAAAAGTTCTTTCCAAACCTTAATTGGCTCGTGAATGCAAATAAAATTGTAATACAATCTTCCACACTATTCAAGCCGTGCAGACAAATTTATTTTCTTGACCACTTTGACGGCTTATAATTTTCAAATTTTGGTTGAGATTTTAATTATCAAACTTTTGTTTAGAATTATATTTCCTTTAAAAATTATTCTAAACATTTCGAACTTTGATTACAAATACAATTATTTTTCTCCATTGAATTTCAAATTATTATGTATGACTTATAATACTTTTTTGTTCTGATTTTGTTTTTGTTTTGGGTTATTTGAACCACAGTGGTCAAACTTTCGTGATTATCTGCTAGTGCTTGTATACATTTACTTACAAGCCATTGACTTCTAATCACTTTTTGTATTACACCATGAATTGGCGTGGGGTCCAGGGGGCGAAGGCCCGGCAGCTCAGGGGTATTGGGCAATACATTATGGTCAGATGAGCATATTTTGATAACTTATTTGTGACACTTTATTAAAGAAGGTACAACCTATTAATAAGTGTATTACCATATACACATCCAAACGAGAGAGTGTGCTATTTCGTCCTTGTTTTCACGAAGTGACGGTAGTGAGGAAAATCGTAACGCAAAGTGAATGCAATTTTTTTTCACTACCGTCACTTCGTGAAAACAGCGACGATTTAGTTCAGGGTGAGCTGTATTCATTCTCCCTTCTCGTGCTCTCTTTCTCTCCCACTTCCTCTTTACCATCTTTCTTTAATCTCCCTCAATCTATCCCCTCTAAATATTCTCCTATTTATCACAACAGTGGTTATCACTATTTAGACAATTTATTAATTTATCAATTGGACTTTTTTATCATACCATATGATTATTTACACTTTGACTTTGTAAAGTGTATTCTTAATATTTCTTCGTAATTGGATTTATCTTTTTTTTCTTATGTTTAATTGTATTCATGTATGCAATTTGTAATAATTTAGTCTCTAAATATATTTTATAACTCTGTTTGTTATAAATCCAATGGTCCCTGGTAGAAATTTCATTTGTATAAACATATATGTGGCTTACACTCAGTAAATAAAATAAATTGATCGAACTGAAATTGAAAAACAAGTCAGAAAAAAATCTGTAAAAATCAGCGATTTCAAGAAAAACAAGAAGAAAGAAAATAGTCTTTGTTTAGATGTAGAATATGTTCAATATATGAGAGCAGAAATTAAATCTGTCGTGGATCAGGGGAAGAAAGATATTACAGACGCCAGAGTCCTGTGGGATTTCGTTAAAATGAAAGTTCATGAAAAAACAAAGAAATATTCCAAAGGTAGGGCACAAGAAACGAAGGAAAACCAACGCAAATTACAGAGAAATATTCAGAAGCTTGAACTTTCTTTGGTTATTTCTCCAGATAATGATACCTTACAAAATTTGAAGTCAAAGAGAAAGGAACTCAAAGTGTTATATGATCAGAAAGTAGTCGGGTTAAAAGTTAAATGGTTTGAAGAAAGTGAAATCAATGAAAATTATTTTAAACAACTGTTGGCATCCAATCAGAAAAAAACATTTATAGACAAATTACAATTAGATGGTAGGAATGAAGAAACATCTGATCCAAAACAAATTTTAAAAGAAATTAAACATTTTTATCATAACCTATACTCAGAAAATTAAAAGATGGATAGGACAGATGATCTCTTTTTTAACATGTCTCACTTAAATATAAGTGAAGCTAGTAAGAAGTCGTGTGATGAGAAAATTACATTTGGGGAATGTACTTTAATGTTAAATAAAATGTCTTTAAACAAATCGCCTGGGAATGACGGTTTGTCAGTGGAATTTTATCGCATTTTTTGGCCTGATATAGGGAACCTTGTTTTGGACTCCTTCAATGCCTCCTTTGAGAAGGGTGAATTGTTCACCACACAGAAACAGGGTGTAATAACGGTAATAAAAAAAGAAGGTAAAAACCCTTTATATATTCGCAATTACAGACCAATTACCCTCCTTAATGTGGATTACAAACTTTTGTCTAAAGTGTTGGCGGAAAAGATAAAGAATGTATTGGAAGAGGTGATACATGTAGATCAAGTTGTTTTTTTGCCTGGTAGGAATATAGGAGAAGCGGTGAGAATTATTGACGATGTCATATTTTACACACAGGTATACAAGGTACAGGGTTTTCTAGTAACAGTTGATTTCGAGAAAGCTTTTGACACTGTCTCACACTCATATATGAATTCCTTACTGAAAAAATATGGTTTCGGCCCATATTTTTGTAGATGGATAGAAGTATTGTATAAAAATGTAGTTAGTTGTGTCATGAATGGGGGCTTTTCCACAGGCTATTTTGAAATAGGCAGGGGAGTAAGACAAGGAGATCCCTTAAGTCCATATTTATTCTTGTTAATCATAGAAACATTAGCAGTGGTTATTCGAAATGAACAAAAATTAAAAGGTATTTTGATAGGCAATATACAGACGAAGATAGTAATGTATGCGGACGACTGTTCAATTTTTTTGAAAGACACAGAAGATATGAAAATCTTAGAAAAAATATTAGAATCCTTCTCTCACGTATCTGGATTAAAAATGAATAGGGACAAAACACAAATTATGAAGCTTGGTTCTTCTAGTCACAGTAATGAAAATTTGACCGGTATAACATAGGGTAAGATGGTTTCTCTGGTAAAAGTTCTTGGAATATACTTCTCTTTGGATATTAATGTTAAAGAAGAAATGAATTATAAGGAAATACTAAGCAAAATAAAAAGATTGTTAGGGTGGTGGAAGCAACGGGATTTAACACTTTTTGGGAAAATTCAATTGGTTAAAGTTTTTGCAATCTCTAAATTACTATATGTGTCTTCTATAATGTCGGTACCACCAAGTGTTTTTAAAGAAGTTGAAAAGATATGTTTCAATTTTATATGGAATGGACATGATAAGATAAAAAGGAATATTTTATATTTGAATTATGATAAAGGGGGTTTGAAAATGTTGAATTTCAAGTACATGATCTATGCACAGCGTGTAGTGTGGATTAAGAAACTGCTTTGTGGCAATAATGACATGAAATGGAAACAATTTTTCGAATATATATTCAGAACGGTAGGAGGAAAGTTAATATTTTTTTGCAATTATAATCCCAAAACAATCAATATTAAGGCACCCAATCTATACTTGGATTTTTTGAACATCTGGAATTATCTAAAGGAGAAGGAATATATTGTAAAAGAAACACATAATGAAAATCAAATTATCTTTAACAATACTTTTATTGAAGGTAGGATAATTCCTTTTAATGCAAAATTATTTCATGTGAACATTTTTCAAGTTAAACATTTGACGGACGCAGAAGGTGATATGAGATCAGGGGACTATTTCATAAGGAAAGTTCTTAATGTAGACGATCTGCTTTTGCTTAATGATCTATACACCAAATTGCCAGCTGCCTGGAAGATTAAGAGAAATTGCAGAGGGAGAGATGATACTCTAAATGACACTGTTGATCTTTCCAACATTAACTTTATCATTAACAAAACAATATATTCTTTTGAGTCTGTCTCTTCCAAAATGCTCTATAACATTTTTATTGCTGTAATACAAGATGCATTTGCTTTTAAACATCCAGAGGTAATAGCTTTAAATTTAGATAAGTCGGAAACTACAACATGTTTCTCAATCCCCAGATTTTCCACTCTAGATGGGAAGTTAAGGGAATTTCAGTATAAACTTTTACATAACATAATATTTTGTAATGACAAATTGTATCTTTTTAGTTTAACACAGTCAAATTTATGTTCCTTTTGTAGAAAAGAAGTAGAAACCTATCGTCATATCTTTTTTGAATGTTCTGAAGGGACCAGAATATGGAATGAGATGGGAAACAGTTTAAAGATGTTTCAGTTTCTTAATATGCAATGGATTGATGTGTTGCTTGGTTTCAGAAAAAATATGAAAGATAATATATTGTTAAATCATGTATTGATTATGGTCAAATATATGATTTACAGTAATCGTAAAAATGGAAAGTTCCCAACTAGTAAAGAAATATGTAAGGCTGTAGAGAACTCAAAAAAAGTTGAACATGAAAAAGCAAAATTAAAGGACAAACTGCCAATACATTATCAAAAATGGGAAAATTTTACCCCTTAAGGCAGGGGAACTGATTGTTTATGTATTGTAATTCCTGTTTCCTGTTCACTCACTCACTTTCCCATCGATCCGGACATTTATCTGCTATCGTGTTTGTTTGTTGTTTTATATTTCATATTTATATATTTTTTAAATAACGGTATAGTTACAGACCTCCACTAATACAAGACCCTTATATGGTTATGATGAAAAATGCACCGTATTATTATATGTAAATATAGCAAATTTTGTCATCATTGGTTATGAAGCAGCACCTTCACCTTATACTTTTTGTTTATAAAAGAAAATCTTTGTTCAGATTGCTTAATTTATATTGAACTAATTAATTTGCATATTATGTTGTAAAAATTGTTCCTTTTTATAATGTTGTATTCAAGTATTACCGTCATCTTTTCCTTTTTAAAGGAATTGGAGCACATTCTGTACACTTGTTTGAATGTGTACTATATTAGTTTGGATACTTATGGAAAATATTTTTTAAATATGTCTGTGTTTATAATGTATGAGACAATGTACTACATGTATTTTTATACTGTAAGAACAGTTGTGTTCCTATTCATCATTTTGTATAATTATGAAGATCTGAATAAAGGCAAAAAAGCTTTAAAAAAAAAATCATTAGTTTATCTTTCAATGTATAGGCATAAATCATAAATCAAATAATCTTTTTTTAAAGACTATATACATAAATAAATACCTTTGCGATATTGATGATGATTGTTCCCGGTAATAAACTCCAGAGTGATCTTTGGCTGAAACCCATCATCGATTACAGGTTGCCAAGCAACGAAGAGAGTAGATGATGTCGTCTGGTTTTGATCGACATTGAACTCATAAGGCGGATCTGAAATCCCTGGGTAAAATTCGAAAAGATGTTGACAGTTTCATGTACTAAGGGATAATCTCTCAACAAGTTTTGTTACCCCCGAAATCAGCAAGAATCAAATCAAATGGTAGAATCTTATATCGTAGTGTCGTAGTAACGGATGTACGCCACATGGTTCTTGCGACAACCCGATTACTTCGTACACCAACTGAACTCTAAAGTTCAAACCTGGGCGAAACGTAATCCTCATTTTAACCCTACACCTAACGTTAACCTAACTTTCAGCCGTTACCTTCACAATGTATAGTCCGGCAGCCATCTCGATATACCTTGTTTTAGGGTCTATAGTTTTTTTTGGGGGGATTATAGTTCCTTAGACCATCAATTTGAAGAATCCGATTGCTGACACTCTGTCAGCATTGAGCAATTTGAGATATGTGACGTCATACAAAATGGCCGCCTAAATCCCCTTTTTAACCCAAATTAATGAT
The DNA here is from genome assembly GCA_035222895.1 of Strongylocentrotus droebachiensis. Taxonomy (NCBI): domain Eukaryota; kingdom Metazoa; phylum Echinodermata; class Echinoidea; order Camarodonta; family Strongylocentrotidae; genus Strongylocentrotus; species Strongylocentrotus droebachiensis. The sequence continues at coordinate 187,980 of JAVYIG010002812.1, read as the reverse complement.
ATAAAAAATGTTAACAGCATTTTAATACATTAAATGGCAGTCAAATATCTTGATATTTTTTCTAGAATCATCACTAAATAAAAATTGTGATGTTGTATGATCACAAATGATATATATTTTTTTTTTTTTTTAAAGCTTTTTTGCCTTTATTCAGATCTTCATAATTATACAAAATGATGAATAGGAACACAACTGTTCTTACAGTATAAACATACATGTAGTACATTGTCTCATACATTATAAACACAGACATATTTAAAAAATATTTTCCATAAGTATCCAAACTAATATAGTACACATTCAAACAAGTGTACAGAATGTGCCCCAATTCCTTTAAAAAAAGGAGAAGGTGACGGTAATACTTGAATACAACATTATAAAAAGGAACAATTTTTACAACATAATATGCAAATTAATTAGTTCAATATAAATTAAGCAATCTGAACAAAGATTTTCTTTTATAAACAAAAAGTATAAGGTGAAGGTGCTGCTTCATAACCCATGACAAAATATGTTATATTTACATATACTAATACGGTGCATTTTTCATGCTAACTATATAAGGGTCTTGTATCAGTGGAGGTCTGTAACTATACCGTTATTTAAAAAATATATAAATATGAAATATAAAAAAACAAACAAACACGATAGCAGATAAATGTTCGGATCGATGGGAAAGTGAGTGAGTGAACAGGAAACAGGAATTACAATATAATTATATACAATCAGTTCCCCTGTCTTAAGGGGTAAAATTTTCCCATTTTTGATAATGTATTGGCAGTTTGTCCTTTAATTTTGCTTTTTCATGTTCAACTTTTTTTGAGTTCTCTACAGCCTTACATATTTCTTTACTAGTTGGGAACTTTCCATTTTTACGATTACTGTAAATCATATATTTGACCATAATCAATACATGATTTAACAATATATTATCTTTCATATTTTTTCTGAAACAAAGCAACACATCAATCCATTGCATATTAAGAAACTGAAACATCTTTAAACTGTTTCCCATCTCATTCCATATTCTGGTCCCTTCAGAACATTCAAAGAAGATATGACGATAGGTTTCTACTTCTTTTCTACAAAAGGAACATAAATTTGACCGTATTAAACCAAAAAGATACAATTTATCATTACAAAATATGATGTTATGTAAAAGTTTATACTGAAATTCCCTTAACTTCCCATCTAGAGTGGAAAATCTGGGGATTGAGAAACATGTTGTAGTTTCCGACTTATCTAGATTTAAAGCTATTACCTCTGGATGTTTAAAAGCAAATGCATCTTGTATTATAGCAATAAAAATGTTATAGAGCATTTTGGAAGAGACAGACTCAAAAGAATATACTGTTTTGTTAATGATAAAGTTAATGTTGGAAAGATCAACAGTGTCATTTAGAGTATCATCTCTCCCTCTGCAAAACCTCTTAATCTTCCAGGCAGCTGGCAATTTGGTGTATAGATCATTAAGCAAAAACAGATCGTCTACATTAAGACCTTTCCTTATGAAATAGTCCCCTGATCTCATATCACCTTCTGCGTCGGTCAAATGTTTAACTTGAAAAATGTTCACATGAAATAATTTTGCATTAAAAGGAATTATCCTACCTTCAATAAAAGTATTGTTAAAGATAATTTGATTTTCATTATGTGTTTCTTTTACAATATATTCCTTCTCCTTTAGATAATTCCAGATGTTCAAAAAATCCAAGTATAGATTGGGTGCCTTAATATTGATTGTTTTGGGATTATAATTGCAAAAAAATATTAACTTTCCTCCTACCGTTCTGAATATATATTCGAAAAATTGTTTCCATTTCATGTCATTATTGCCACCAAGCAGTTTCTTAATCCACACTACACGCTGTGCATAGATCATGTACTTGAAATTCAACATTTTCAAACCCCCTTTATCATAATTCAAATATAAAATATTCCTTTTTATCTTATCATGTCCATTCCATATAAAATTGAAACATATCTTTTCAACTTCTTTGAAAACACTTGGTGGTACCGACATTATAGAAGACACATATAGTAATTTAGAGATTGCAAAAACTTTAACCAATTGAATTTTCCCAAAAAGTGTTAAATCCCGTTGCTTCCACCACCCTAACAATCTTTTTATTTTGCTCAGTATTTCCTTATAATTCATTTCTTCTATAAATTTGCATAATTCAGAATGGCGCCCTCTATAGACACATTAACTTGCATAGTTCAAAATGATGGCCAAATACAAATTTCTAACATAAGATTATCATATGTCATGAGTCAGATGCACTGGATACAGTGAGTAAAAATTGTGCTGCACATTTATTTTTATTTTGTAATTTAATACTCAAAGAAAACACGATTGAATGTTATGCTCTCTGTCCCATAGATATGAGGTGGCATATGGTGATAAATGCCCGTTTTCAGTGACAGCATTAATAAAATAAACTTTTGTATTCAAAGATACTATATTATGTTATATGAACCTAAAAATGACGAACTACCCATACGATACAGGACTATATCCGTTTATAAGTTTGCTTCAAAATCTTGAAATTTGTTTAAAAGCCCTCTAAAGTGTTGGGAACCCTAAAATATTCCATGCGGAAGAGGGTGTCATTTAACAATTCATTTTGCAATTTTTTTTTTTTAAATGTGTTCCAAGTGAGGTCGTGACTGTAAGGCGTGCTTCCACACACATGTTTGCAAATGAGCTCTCTTAACATTTTCTACAAACGCTTCAGTAGTTTGAGGTAGTGAGGCATTTTGTAGTGAGGTATTTGTAGCTCCTAGTCTTCGGACCCTTGATAGCTACATGTTGATACGAGCCTCTGACATTGAGCTGGTTGTTGACTGTCCATAACATGAAGCAAAGCATTGAGTCCTAAGGGAGTCGAATCTTCTGCTTCATCATTTTCATCATTGTACCCTATCCAATGCCAAAGTATGCCCCAAGAGTGTCGCATCCCGTCAACGCATGTCCTGCCAACGTCGATGGAATGATATCTCCTAACTTGTCTACATTGGCAGGAACATCAATAACAGTTCGATCTGTTATGGGCGTCTCCATGGTCATTGGCGTTTTATTAGTCCGTCATGTCATGTAGATAATGATGCAAAAGTAGTACGTAGACGTCTGTGTCATCCACTAGGACCCTAACATATACCTCTTCTTATTAGCAGCGATTCGAATCGCTTGCTGTACTATGATGTTGCCTGCTTCTTCATATTTATGTTGCGGACAGACCTTTCCTTGGCATGACATCACTGCCTGGAATCACTTCAACAGGAACCTCATCTTGACGGTAATGACCAGCCTGTGCTTTTGCCTATTTCTGAGCTCCCAATCATCCTGCAGACTTGCGCATATATGAAGTCGATCAACTGTAGTTTGTTGTCATGAAAAGATAGTGAAATTAGCAACACTAGAGACATGTTTAAACACATCAAGTCACTGACCAAGAATACACCCAAACTTATATGTCTTGAAGGATGAAAATGGGAACATTTTAACAGAGGATGAAGATATAAAGGCAAGGTGGAAGAAGTAATATTGTGTAAAACCGTATACTGCAAAAGAAACTGAAGAAGTTGATACTCATGAAGGAGTAAGCGGAGGACGAGCCCATGCTTAAACCTGACATCTCACAAAATGGAGCGAAGGAAGCAATAAATCATCTGGGACCTGGGAAAACACCTGGTATTGAAAAATCCCTGCGAAGCTTTCAAAGATAGTGGAGAGGAGGGCGTATGGGTCATGCATAAGCTGTGTAACAAAATATGGAGACAGAGAATATGGCCGAAAGACTGGAATAGAGCTGTGCCAACACCCGCACTATTTCTATTACTCCGCATGCCAGTAAGATTCTTCTTCACTTAATTGCTGAAAGAATTAGAAACAAACAGGGTTCAGAATAGAAAGAGGGACAAGAAACCAAATTGGCAATCTCAAAAATTTGATGGAGAAAAGCAGAGAATTCCAACAACTTCTCTCCCTAGCTTTATTGATCATTCCAAAGCTTTTGACTGCGTACAACATTAACGCCTATGGAAGATTATGAGCTAGATGGGCTTTCCAGCACATAATACTCAACTCATCCAGTCGCTCTACCAAGACCAAGAAGCAACAGTAGGAACAGAGAATGGCTACACCGAAAGGGTCACTTTTGTTTAAGTTGTCCGTCAAGGCTGCATCCTATCACCATAACTTTTCAACATCTATGCTGAATCCATCATGAGAAAGGCTTTTTATGGTCAAATTTATGTTGGTGGACGAACGATAACCAACCTAAGATACGCCGACAATACAACACTCTCTGGCGGCGTACTTATGGGGGAGGGGGGGGGGGGGGGGGGGGGGGCTTGGGGACAGTTGACCCCCAAATAAAATTCAAACTGTTTTTTTCTTCATATCCGATACCAGTGATTTACAAATGTTGCTAAATTGACATGATTTTCCTGGCTTTTTCTCACTTTTTAGTAAATTATTATTTGTTAAGCGTATGTTGGAAAATGACATATCCCTAAATTCTCAGTCAAGCAAAAAATATGCTTATTTAAAAGCCTACATGTCAGGGTCCGCGGAACGGCAGGGGCTCAGGGGATTCGAGCCACCCTCACTTTTTGTATAAAGTATGCTAAAGAGAACTAGAAAGAAAGAAAGAAAGTGACCTGAGGTGAAATGAGGTATCAAAATATGCTCATCTGACAGTTATTAAATGCCTAAAACACCTGGGCTTCCGGGGGCTGTGCCCCTTGAACCCCACCTAGGGCCCTAAGGCAGGCCCCTGCATGGATGCTCATCTGACAATTATTAGCTGCCTACAGCTTCCGGGGCCCTGCCCCCTTGACCCTACGCCAATTTGCGCTCTCTTCCTGATCGTAAATACTTTACCGCCCCCCACCCCCGCTTTAAAAAACGTTCCGCGGGGCCTGCATGTAACATGTATGAGTGGTGGTGATGCAGAGTATTTTTCTGCCCCTCTAAATGTTTTTGCTCATTATGCCACTGACAACACTTATAACAAGAACATCAAAAGAACTACTAAAACTCCTTAAAGAGAGTGAAGGATGCAAGTGAATAATTTGGACCCTACCTCAATGTGAAAAAGACCAAGATCATGATTGGTGGAAATTAACTACAAGCAACAGAGCATGGTGGTTGATGGAGAAGAAGTTGATCAAGTGGACAAGTTTATATAATGTTCTCGGGTCAATGATTGTCAAGGAGGGTGGAAGCTCGGTAGATATCAACTTAGAGACAACTGGCTATGGCTTAAACATCGGCCTCAACACTGTCTAACATCTGGAAGGACAGGAACCTCAACACCTTGGCCACTAAGGTCCATGTAATGAAGGTATTGTTTTTCCAAGTAGGAACTCTATGGCTGCGAGACATGGGCATTAGGAAAGGCAGACAGGGGAGTAATATCTGCCTTTGAAATGTGGTGTTGGAGGAAGCTACTCGGGACATCATGAAGAGATTACATCACCAATGGACACAATTAATGTCCATCATCGGAGATCAAACGCCACTTGCTACCAGGATTGACAAGTACAAGCTACAATAGTTTGGTCACGTTAGCAGAAGATCAGGAGACAACCTTGACAAATTATCATTCAAGGTACCTTTGAAAGAACACGTAACAAAGGAAGACTCAAGCTCAGATGGAGTGACGACCTTAGGGAAATCACTAGCCACCCTCTAAATACTAAATACACTCTACAGGAGACAGATGCCGATCGAAAGGTCTCATCGAACGGGTCACAAGGATGAGCCATGATCTATATGACAACGACGACGACGAAAAGTGAGAGATAGTTTATTGGAGGGCAGCAGTAATGTGGGACTCAGTTGGAAGACTTTCGACCCGTTGTGACCTCTAGATACTCTTGGATCTGTCAAACACCAAGCAAACATCATTTTCATCCACAGTAGAGCACAACCATCGATGACTGTACACGTTTGTTCCAGTGTCTCATGCCTGGCTGGCATCTCAACTTTTGTCAAATTCTATAAGTCCGCCTTTGACATGGGAGTGCTCGTTTCCAGAATCATCAAAGAGTGCTGTTGGGACTGGTGAAAGCTCTTATGACAAAATGTCCTTGACATTGACCTCTCTTGAACTTGCCTGCAGTCCTATTACTTTGGAGTAGATCAACTTTCCATAGACTTTCGTACCCCAACATGAATTGACTTCTTCATGGCTGCCATGGTTTGAACTTTCTTGGAAATTATGTCATAGAATCCACCAGGTAATTTCTTTTGAAACTCATACATCTGTCTAGTACAGATGTCAACTGCTTTATCCACATTCACTGACGTTGGAGCAATGCTGGTCTAAATAAAGCCTATCAATGGAATAATAATGTGTGCCGTAAAACCACTTCTCACCGATTTGATGAAAAGTGAATTCTTTCATAGCCATTTTTGTTTCTTGACATATATAGGGTAGGTGTAGGGAATTGGAGACCGTAGGGAATGGGAGACCACCAAGCTTGAACCCATCACTGTCTGTCCGTGTTGGCTCCAATATTGCTAAAGCGCCATATGCGGCCTATAACAACACTACTGCATATATCCAATTCATTCCAAAGACTGCAATGTGTTCTCTCTCCAAGAAAATTGGCAAAATTGACCAAGATAAGCAATTTTTATTAAAAATTTTGCTCTGATATAAGAACACGATTTTCACTTAATGTTGTGGTGTATGCAGATATTTAGGGGTGGCTCTTAAAAAATTGTTTTAAAAGGAAGTTTATGAAGTGTGCCAACCATCACAGAAAACTTATGGCCATCGTGTGTTGTGAATGGGTGTTGCAATGCACATTATGAATGGTGTCTGATCAGAAATGTGTGTAGGAAATGGGGGACACCAGGTCCAAGATGGGGGCCTACTTTCCCCCAGTTGTCCATTTCATGTTAAAAGGCACTATCATGAGATATATTTGGTTGTTTGTGTCACCATTCTAATTTGAATGCATTTCATTTTAAGAAGTTGTTTCTATGCTGTGAGTTTGATCCACGTAAAAGTCACATTGCCAGAACATTATTCTGAAAGTATGTAAACATAATTTAGAGCACCTTTATTACGGTAAACAAAAAACTACAGAAATATTTAGGGCCACATTGTCTTAAAATCGTTTCAAAATTACAGTAAGTTCATTGGCTCCATGTATCTCTTTCAAAAAGTGTTTGTACTAATAACTATAACAATCCCATTTTCATTCAAATTGTATTTAAAATGTCTTGATTTGTAACTGTCCCTCATTACCTACACATGTAGTTAATGAGAGACCTTTGGGGATGACGTCATTTATCATTGTTATCTTATTAATCAGTTACATCATGACCACAATTTTGTTACCAAATAAAGAGAAACAATTACTGAAGAGAATACAAAACTTTCTGTACATGTGTAACATTGTTCATGTTCATGTAAATTATGCAGATGTGCTTAAGGGTCTCCAGTTCCCCACACCTACACCTATCTAAATTTGGACCAAACAAGATGAAAGATAAATGCAGCAAAACTGCAATTGTTGCCCCCAAAAAAGCATTTAATATGATTTCAACGTGACATAGATTTATGAAATTGGCATTTGGCTGGCACACATATTTTATTCAAATTAATATGTTTATAGAGGGCGCTATTTCAAAATATGCAAATAAGCTGGTCGTCTATGGCCATGCAACATCACAAAACATTTTTTTAGTGATGGTCCTAGAGAGATACAGACATTTGGCTGCCCAAAATTGTAGAAAAATCCTTATTATATATTTATTATTCATTTTTAAAGGAAAATCATGTACTTTGGCGGCCATTTTGTATGACGTCATATATCTTAAATTGCTCAAGGCTGACAGAGTGTCAGCAATTGGATTCTTGAAATAGAAGCTTTAGGCAATCAAAATCCATTGAAAAAAAAACTATAGACCATAAAACAAGGTTAGGCCAATAATCTGGATTTGGCTGCCGGACTAGTATCCTTGTCGACGTAAAACCCAAATCAATTTTCAGCGGAACGTTACCGTACGTGTAATGAGCCCTCCAGTCATCAACCATTTCTAAGAGTCGACACAGTGATCTACCGTAATTTATTTTAAAACATTTACTCCAAAGTTACTGTAACTGGGTTGTTAGCTCATTATCTAGGTTTTACAATGCAGTATAATAGTATTCTCATTTGTCATCTGGTATTATCAATTGCACAGCTATGTACCAGGCAATGTTTCATCTCAACAATATGGCATACATGCGCCTTGGTCTGATAGTGAAATATTTACAAGAATGTGAAAAGGTTATAGTTGCGCTGTCGTTCCCAAGCCTTGTCGCAGCCAAACATGTATAGTTGCCATCGTCTTCTGCCGAGATATTAGAAATAACCAAAATGCTCGTCCTCAAGGTATTTTCATGGAGAACACTGTGGTGGATCTGATGACGGGTGCTGTTGTTGAGTTCCGTGCCATTTGAGAACCATCTTATTGAGGCTAGGGGTCTACTATCTGATGTACATGTAAAGATGGCATTGACGCTCTGTTGACCATTTGAAACCCAACGAACAGAGTAGTCCACAATGACAGGAGAATCTACATGTATTTCGGAAAATGAAAATAAGTTTGGGTAACATGGAAGCGAGGCTCGGGAAGAAATAAATTTTGATAGTATTCCTGATGAGCTTAAGTGAATACATAATTCAATCAATACCAATATTGTGTAAGGCTAGCATGCCAGCACCATGATCGCAACGTACAGCTGTCATTTTACAGGTGTATGGCATCTTTGGTATAAATCTTAACCAATTCTGATTTTTCAATACAGATCTAGGGGGTTTATAAATGGTATTGTTACACAAGTGGTTATTAGTAAGAGGAAACAGAATCAAACCAGGTAATTTATGTGTGAACAAATTACGTACTTTTGTCTCTTTTATACAATCATTGTAAATTAGAAATAATCTTCAGCTCACTGCAAAATTGACATTAACACTAACATATATCAATGTGAGTAATGTAGTGGTGAGGCGACGTCATGTACCTGCCTCGTAAGATCTACATGATGAATGGGTTAGGCTGAAATTCATCAAACTTACAGAGAACATTAAGAACAGCACTGACACTCCAATACCCCATGGATGCATCGTTTGTTTCAAAAACTTGACAGACAAGGAGTTCCCCATGATTGTCTACCGTGTGTGTGAAATTATAAACACTTGTGGCATTCAGTCGATGATTTATATTCCCCGAAGACTGTGTATTAGAATCTTTGGTGACGTTCTTTGATCCAAGGTTCCATTGGAAAGTTGGTGCTGGGTAGCCGTTGTTCGACGAGCAGGTCACATTTGATGACACCCCATCTGTCAATCCTTCCGTTCCATTTAGGTAGGGAGGATCCGGTGGTCCTTGAGAGTCAAAAGTGTATTTCTTTTGTCATTATTTCTATATTTTAAGCCAGACTGACTTAAATATCACACATAAAGATATCGGTATATATAACCATATCTACCCATACTACTAAATAAAACGTGCCGATATTGTAATCAGCAACTACGTATGTTTGACGTTTAACTAATATTCTGACGCAATAAATGAAATCTGTTGATATCTAAATTGTGTTTTCTCAAGCCCATGAAGGCTTGCAACATAAGAATGTCCATAATGTCCAATTAATTCAAATATTTCGCTGTTAAAAAGGTCAATGCACGGTATGAGTACACCCAGTTATTGAAAATGTTAACGTTTTACTTCTGATATATATCAGCAATCGGTTTTCTGTTGTGAATTGGAGAAGATGAGGTATAGTTAATACAACGTAATAATACTCACCACGAACGATAACTCTCACTTCTGTTTGACGTTGGTTCATACCAGCATAGGCCACACATCGGAGAAGTTGATTGTGATGCCTCCTCTTCGGAATCAACTGTAAAGTAGACTGTGTGTCACGTAAACCTTGGTCGGCCTCATTCGTGGAAGACATAGGAGTCGTACTACCCAGGTCGTTATCTAAACCGATAATCCATGATATAAGGGCTGTAGGGCGAGATCCTACACTCTTGCAGATGAATAAAGTTGCCGAGTCTTGAAAAAAAGTGATACCTGTTGTCTCTGTTGTAGTGGTAGTTATGGGTCCATGTGCGATAATCCTTACGTCTCTCGGTGAAACTGAGTGGGAAGAGAAAGGAAAAGCATGAACTTTAATACGAAGTCAGCTACTGAAGGGAGAGATACAGAGTTGAACTCACTTTTGCATCATGAGATCTAGCGACGTTCTCTTGATTCCCTACCAGAATGTACAACATACAGAAGAATGGAAAGTGTTTTAGAAGATGTTGAATGTTTCATCAATTCCAGACAACTCTCATACTTAGAGGCGTGTTGACGGGCAGAACATACCAACACCAAGTAATCATCGGTTATTTAATTAGTAAATAATCACCTTGAACATCTAGGTGAATGGACAATTGAAGCCCATTATCCAGCTCCCGATGCGAAACCACACAACGGAAAATCTTTCCATCATCGTCCCTGGACGGAGTTACAGAAACAATTTTGTTGGAGATGTAAGCGTCACCATTAACAGCGTTATACTGATCGTCTATTTGAATCTGTACTTCTTCAGGAACTTGCCATTCCAGTTCTGCAGGTGGTCTAGCGTCTCGGACTGAACAAGTTAGGTTGTGGGTTCGCCCATATGTGATGCTCACTGATGCTCCATCCATGTATCCGTCCTCAGACCGATCGTCGGTGATGGACAGCAGTTTAGGCGTCGCTGGAAGTTAAGCAAAATTTACATGTTAACATTTAGTTACCACTGGAATATATAATTTGTCAACTTGAGTGTCTGACAGATACTAGGACCGTTTTGTACATAAACAAAATAAACATACCACAATATCACATTTTGTTGTTAAAATACCATAGTTTGGATTATTTTCAGTCACGAATAGATCTTAGTAGTAGTAGTAATCAATGACAATACACCTAACATAACTGTTATATTCAAAAGTTAAAATGTTGTATTGATTTTGAATGAGTAATCAATCATTTATATAGGAATTTCGAACACATCACGCTTATATGAAGCTATCCAGATTAATATTAGATTAAATTACCTGGTAACAGTACCTTCAGTACAATTTCACTAGTAACTGCATCAGAAGATGTGAAAACTGAGCACTGATATCTGCCGCTGTCATCCACTGTTAAATTCCTTACAGTTAGATTTCCGTTGGAAGAATCTGCACTCAAACTGTACTTGGACATATCTTGAACATACTGCTCGTTTCTGCATCCAACCCCTTGACATATTGCTAGGAGATTGTTATTCCCTTTAATCCAAGACAGTTGGCGATATGTCGATTGATGGGTATAGGTGCAGGCGAGTGTTTTATCCTCACCAACGACTGGAAGGACTTCCGGTTTCTGAATACGAGTAGACACGCTTATCTCATATGTCTTAGAAACGATAAAGGTGAGGAAGAGAAACATACGAAGATGTTTATCCATGTTGTTATTGCATCTCATTTTCTTGAATATTTCAGCGTCGGAGGGGCGTTGCATAAACCATCCTGCGACCTATCATGATATCTGTAAAATTAAACAAAGACCGATGTGCAGTAACGGTTTGCAATGACTGAATGAGTGGACACAAGGAAAGTGGCTGATATGCTCATCATGCACTTCCTTATTGCACTTCGAAAGTAAAAGGAATCTATCGCACTGAAGAGCATACGCGCGCTGTCAGTTTCAAATAAAAGGGGGGTTTCGGAAACTTATAGTAATTGGCTCCTTCGGAAGTATCATCTTAGTTGTTATCATGAGTCAACCATTGACTATTCCTTTTATTTGAATTTTAACTTTCGATAAAGCCATTCAGTTGTATGCAATAGGTAAATATAAAGAAATAGGAATGACAGGGAATTATATAAACTGTTGTATTTTACACAATGGGAGAAGTGTTTAGGGGATATACGTATTATTTCTTACCCTTAAGGACATAAAGACGTTCTATTCTTTTTTTTTAAGAGGACGTTTGGGTTTTCAAGAAATAATATTCTTTCCAATAATCACAAATAATTTATTTGGACTATTGCCTGTGAGTCAAAAGTGTACAAATAACCGACGAATATCTTGCTTTGGATATAAGGGGTCCCAGTTGATATACTGTAGTCAATATTTCTCCTACAAAGAGATAATGCAGTTTAAATACATTCCCAGTAAATATCAACATTTCTTGTTGACTATACTTTTTTACCCAGTGACACTTGTACGCGCTGGCATATAATAGGGCGTGCATGGAACTCAAGTCCAACAAAGGGTTCAGCGCTTGCTGTATACCGACAGTTTGATATTACCTTTATTTTCTGCGTACTCCTTATCGTTTACCTATAGCATTCCAGATAAAGGTTGTTTTAATCTTTTGTATAGGCTGTTTTTTAATATTTCACCTACGCACATTATGTTTCAGGCGATTGTACACTTTAATAATCATCATTCATAGGTAGGAAGGTATCCAGTCTTAAGAAATAAATTTACTTTCTTGGATTAGAAGGCACTTTTATTATTGTTCATACGTATAAATATGTCATCTCTTACCCTTTTCCCGGCTCCGAAAGTCAGTGCGTAGTCTCATGTAGTCCGTAGCTATATAATCTATTTCAAAACTTTATAACACTTTCAAAAGACTCGTGATTAGCGAACTCTTCCAGTCTCGGACTTTGTCAGGATAAGCTACAGTGCATGGCCTTTGCAGTGTCTCAGACAACGCAGTCTCCATAATTATCACTTCAGACACACTTCTTTACCTGCTAAATAACTTTTGGATATCCAAAAGATGTTAATAACTGAACGTGAAAGATGGAAGATGGGTTAGACTCACCGAATTAAAGGCATGGCAATTCTATTGAATCCTTGAAGTTGATCTTAAGTATGTGTGTCAACAGCTTGTTCAATCATATCCAATTGTGGCGTTACACGATGTTGCATCCAAGTTGACAGGCAACGAAGAGAGCTGAATATGTCGTTTGGTTTTGGTCGACGATGAGCCAAGAAGGTGAATCGGGGTTAACTACATTTTAGGAATAATTAGTGGCAGAGTGTAAAGAAACAAAAAATAGGTTGAGAATGTTCCTTAAATTCCCTGGTCTTGGATTCATTAATCTTGGTATAAGTAATCTAAATGTGCCTCAAAATTTGACAGCAAGCACAAATTCATATAATGATCAAAGAGAATCACATAAACAAGACACAAATGAACCTAAAGATACAATGACAAACACATTTCTACTTACGAGAAAACGTGGAGTTAAATACTGCACTTCCGGAACCATAGCATGAAAAAGCAATGCATTTGAAATTACAAGGATCTTCTGACAGTGGATTTCGAAGGGGCACTTCGCTAGAGGTCAGCGTTTCACCTTCAGGTTTAATGTCGGAGAGTGATATGTTACCAGTGCCGTTATAAAACTGGGTGCCGTTACAAAACCAAGTAAATATATGGGCGAGAGGATTCGCGTCTGCAGTACATGTCAACACAAACCATGAGCGTACTGTAATTGATGTAACCCGCCGAGAAATAATGAACACAACTGGGTCGTCTAGATGAAAGGGAAATATTGAACAATAAGTTTGAGGTGATACAAGTGCAGTAGTGACATGGGATGGGGATGGGGAGGAATGACCTGGGCCTTATAGGGTTAGACTAAGAGAGACTTGTCAAAGACATGCAGGGAAAATGAGGAAAATGAAATATAGCCCATGACTTTGACTGATCGTTATACGTATGAATCGTGTTATAAGATGGGAAAACGACAACACACAGGGGACGAGTTAAGTTTTTCCAGAATTGTACACACATATAGAAATATAAATGTGTGGAAATAAAGAAAACAAAACAAAAGCATACGAAACTCTTCACAGTTGGTGAACGTGTAGACAGACAAATATCTTACGTAATTTTAGGGGATTTTCTATCGTAATTTCCTTATCAAAGGTTTAAATAAAAATGGATACTCACAATATATTTTCAAAATCATGCTATCATTCACTGACCGAAATGCATTTGGTGTAGGTTGAATTTCCTGCATATGTGGTGATGTAGGTTGAACTGCCTGACAGAGAAGAGGTTTCCCATGATCAATCCTCCTTGGTTTGAGGGTAAGGGTACTTTCAGCATCATACCGTTCATCTACATTCATTGAAAACTTTAGAGACGAATCATGTGTTACGTTTCTAGACCCGACGTATCAATGGATGAGCGGGGCCGGGTATCCATTAACAGCCCTGCAGCTTACATTTGTTTCTATACCGTCGTGTAGATCCTCTGGTATAGTCACGTTAACATTATTTGATGGACCTTTACAATGACATGAAATATATGGTAAAGGGTAAAACTTTAATGAGTCAAATTGTTCTTTGGTAAAATTCAGAACCTCGTATAAGTAATATTTAGCTAAATAGCAAGGAGACAACACAGTGCCATATTGATAGACATTATTTTGATCCTATCCAAGTTCCAGGTGACGTCAAAATATTATTAACTACGATAATGAATTCGTCAGCTGATTAAACCATAGGTGCAACACATTTGTCAACAATTTCATTTGAAAGAAGATCGACTCCCGATATATTGAATAATCAAAACTCACCGTAAACGATCAACTTGGCTAACCGGTGATCAATAAAGACTTCGTCAAAAGATGCATGGCATTGAATGAACATTCCGTGGTTCTTTATCTCTGGATGTACTGCGATGTTACTTTCGGTGTCAATCAAAGTTCCATCTAAAGCATTGCGATACCTTGAAAGGTTAGAGTTACCGGGAGTAATGCTAGTGTCTCTAAAAATAGTCCATGATAGTTCAACTGCTGGAAATGATCCAATACTTTTACACGTGATTGAAGTCGATGAACCTTCTTGAACGTAAATTAATGTTGACCCAGATTCGTGCTCCTTATTTTCTCCAGTTGGAAAAAGTAACATGCTAGAGGGTAGAACTTAATGAAAGAGAGTGAGAGAAAAAAATAATTATATAAAATCATAATAAGAAACGCTAGATATTGTTAAAAGGAACGAGATTACTTTTCATTCTACGTTTTGTACATTTGGATAGGAAAAAGATATTGAACAAAATATGAAATTGCTGAAAGACATTTATAAATATTCATTGAGATTATGCCCCAGAAACTATTAACAAATTTGTGATCTGAGTAGATCAGTTCATAAAGAGGAACAAGAACAAGACATAGACTGTGACATCGGCACCACAAAACAATAACGACATTGTGCTCTCTACTTAACACGTTTACTTACCTTGAACATTCAGGTGAACTGAGCGTTGAAGATTAGTTTGTAGTTTTGGATGCGATGCCATACAGCGCAGAATCTTTCCTTGATCAATCCTAGAAGGCGTGATCGTAGCAGCTTTACTAGAGACATAGCTGTTGTCTCGTACGACAACAGCCTGATCCTGAAGAACCACAATTACATAATCTGGTATACGCCATTCTAGTACTGCAGGAGGCCTTGCCCAGTCTGCTTCACACGTGAGGTCATACGGCTCTCCAGCAGTTACCGTTATATTTGCGTTGTTAGAGTAATAACCAATCGATCTTTCATCCTTGATAAAGAGCCAATAGGGCGGAACTGGCGTCAAAAGAGGGAACAGTCACGATGACGAAAATCATCCAACGGCGATGGAAAACGCCATTAATTTCAACAACAAAAACATGAATAAATTAAGCTCACTTCAATTTGTACTATTCAACTCGGATAGTCTAATCCCATTTAAGTGAATCTATAATTGCACTAACCATAGTCTTTCAAAGTTTGTTACTTACAATCACATACTTCATCCATTTACAAGCAATATTTGGTGTGATCATTAATTAGTTTGTTGCCGACTATAATTTAGATACTTTTGGAGTAGTAAAATGGCAAATTAATATTACAAAACATGGCCGAATAAGGAGTTTCCTCGATTTTCCCTTTAAAAAAACTATATGCTAAACCTGTATCAAGTTAATTTTACTTCCCGAAATTTTTGGGTTTAATGTTTGACAAAGAAGGATTTATCGTTAAACTCTGTTTATACAAGACTGTGGAAAGAGGTATATTTTCCAATATTGATTTCGGCATGTAAATACTATGTTTTTACCTGGTAGTAATGGCGTCACTTGCATGATAGTCGATCCTGTATTCGATGGCCCACGTGTACCACTTACAGTGCATTTGTTATTATCTCCATTATTTTGTTCAAGTTGTTTTATTGTTAGATTCACACTGTAATAGTCTGCTAACAAGCTGAATTTCGTTTGGTCAATAACAATCAACCTACAAGAACGATGTTCCTGACGTGAGATGCTAGCGTATTAAGACCATTACTCCCTTCCCAAATGACAAGTCGATTCCTGATTTGCGGCGTGAAGGTACAGACCAGTGTGAAATCTTCCCCGATGACTGGTATAGAGTTGCCTGTTTGAATCGACACTTGAAATGCACGGTATCCTGTATGGGTGAAATTAAACTAAAGTCAGGGGAAAGAAACGCAGGGTATTGAGAATAGCATGCTTCAAATACAGTGGCGTCGAGTGAGCCCACCCTAATAAGGGGGAACTGGACCAATGGGGGAGGGGGGCATCGGTATATTGCCAATGATCAGAAATGCTATACAATCATAGTAATCAGAAAATTGTCTTATCTATATACTTCCATCATAAAATGAAGAGACTCAAAATATAAATGGATTATGAGGTAAAACAAATATTTTGAAAACATGCATGCAACGTCTATTGGCTATTACATCTCCTTAATTCTTTGACCGGGCTAAGTTCGAACGTCTTTAATAAATTTAACATAAAATGAAACTTACCAGATTTCGAGAGAATAACGGAGAGAAAAAGAAGAACTTTAACACAAATCGCCTTCATCATTCAGCAATCGACGAGCTTATAACACATACTAAAGATAATATGAAAGCAAGCCGACAGTACAAAAAGAGTAGATGCTATTGACCAATAGACTATACTTGGGGGGAGTTGTTGTTGATTTATAGCGTTAGAAGTGAAAGAAAATAATGTTGTCCTTACACCTATTGAGTTTCACAACCTTCACCAAACCATCGATTTAAAATGACAGTATGCACGCTGTAAATTTTTAAACAAGAAGGGCGCTCTTTCTCTTCAAACATTGTGAACAAATCACTTCCGATTGGAAAATTAAGATAAAAGTAAGTTTAAAAGTTTTCCATAGGCTTTATCTGGTGGATTTGTTACCAAATATAATCCTGTCTCAGTCACTCAATATTCTTAACAAAAACAAAATTAGTTGTCTTTCTAGACGAAAATATGTCATATATGTACCATGTTTACTTCATGGCAAAGAACAAATCAAAGAAAATTGATATCCTTAGAAGATCTGCAACGAATTCCAAATGGTATGTTAAAGTTACTATGTACCTCCCTCGCTATGCCACTATTTGACCATTGTGATGCTGTCTGGTTAAACTGTTTAGATGGACTCTTAAATAGACTGGTCATATACCTCACAATAGGCTCACAAGAATGATCCTGGGAACACATCCGGAAACCCACATACAATATTTTTTGTAAGGCCTTACAATGCAAAAACCTACGATGAAGGTGACAGGTTCTTAGATTAAAGCGAAGTTTACACATGTGTCAATGGGATGACCCCAGCTTTTATGCCAACGCTTAACGCTACTCGGTCGGAAGACTATGAAAAACCACTGCCATTATTCAAGAAATGAGTGTTATTGTGAATAAAAGTGGTTAACTATGGTGTCAGGACTTATGTTTAATTTCTGAAAGGGGCACTGGCACTGGAATTAGCGGGGGGGGGGGCGGAGAGACTGGACGTATTCAAAACAAAAATTGCGAATTTACTGATTAGGAGGAGGGTGCTCCAGTTGTATTATTTTCTCGTCCTTCACCCTTTCTCTCTTTAGCACTTTCTCTCTTTTATCAATTTGTCTTCCTTTTAACTTGTCCTAACCCCTTGACGGGGACGTGCCCTCCCCTACCGCCCCTATACCTACGACACAAATAAGATACACCGTCTACGAAACCTATTACCGATAACAAAAAGCAATGACCCAATATTACCGATATACTTAATTTACCCGATTAGTCTTCAATACGTACTTGGCATATACATAGCAATCTGTGTAAAGGAAATAAACGACAAAGATGTTTTTTGGTAAAATTCTTTTGTGAGTCCAGGTTTTGTTCCGAAATGATAGGTTTTGCTATACAAGCGTTGTGATTTGATATTTTTCTATCCATATATTTTATACTTCTATCGTAAAATCGAGAGATTAAATAAGAATTTAAAAAAGATTATAAAACTTAAAATGTTCAAGTTGTGAGATTTCCCTAATTCTCCGCCTGGGATAAGTACGAACGACTTTTGTCAAGTTAAAATGAAATATAACTCACCAGATTTGGAAATGATTACGGCTAGAAAAACAAGAACTTCTGCACGAATCGCCATCATTATTCAGCAATGGAATATTGTCATTCGAAATTCTATTAGACGAGCTTATAACACACTCTATCGACGATCATGAACGCAAGCAGACAGTACAACAAAAGTAAATGCTTTTGAACTAATATACCATACTTTGGAAGAATCGTTGGTGATTTATAGCGTTAGAAGCGAAACAAATGTCAATTTGGTCCATCTGACACCGACTCAGTTTCACAAACTTCGCCAAACCATCGATTCGAAATGGCAGTATGTATGCTGCAGGTGCGTACGCAGGGGGGGTGTTTGGGGGGTTAAACCCCCCCCCCCTTTGGTATTTTTATGTGTATAAACCCCCCCTAAAAAACCCTAAAACCCCCCCCCTTTGTTTTGTTTTGTTTTGTTTTTTTTTTTTTTATTATTATTATTTTAAAAAAAAAAGAAGAAAAATCCCATGGATGACCTAAACAAGTGACCTTACCCCCCCTCCCCCAACGGAGCAACATGTCAAATTTTCAAATTTCGAGACAAAAAAAAAAATAAAAAAACGTCCTCTTACCACTTACCCACTTACCCGATTTATGTCAGGCCTTCCAATGGAAAGACCTACACTTAAGGTGGACTCATAGATTGAGCGAAGTTCCCAAATGTGTTAATGGAATGGTCCCCAGTATTTATGCCAACGTTAACAAAAAAATAATTACGCACACGATCCAAAAAAACACTGCCTTCTTTGAAGAAACCGGTGTCATTGTAAAAGAGTGGTAACCGAACTTTTTAGTACTCAGGGTCGAAACAATAAAATGTATTAAAGGCCAAACAGAGACTAGCCCCATTACTCAAATATTTTAAATAAACTTTTGTATAACTTTTTGATGCTATCCGGAGACATTACCGTGTACAGAATTACTATATATGTACAAATATAAATGATCTCTCTTTCTGTCTGTCCCCCTTTCTCATTCTCTCACTTCCATTTACCATCTCTTCTTCCCCCTTTTTCTACCCCTCTCCCATTTTCATTTCTGATGTACCCTACTTGTACACTCTCCTACGACATCCACTTCAGCGAACTCATATCTCCTGTAATAACCCCGTAGTCATTTGTCATTCCCCCTCTCTATCTCTCTCTCTCTCTCTTTCTCTCCCACTCCCTCTTTACTCTCCCTCAATATACATTATACTATGTATTACTTCATTTTCCTCTCAACGGCAGTAATTAATACTTGGACAATTGAATAAAGTATCAATTGGATGGTTTAATCATTCCATAATTTAAGCTACCCTTTGCAATATTGAATTCATACTGTTTATTATCATTTGATTGTATTTTGTAATATTTTTTTTTTAAATAAATGTTATTGATGTGTTTAATTTGTATTGATTAAGTCTGTAAATATTTTAAAACATTGTTTATATTGTGCAGGGCACTCAGTGAAGAGGCAACCAAAATAAATTCATAACAATTCCAATAAAAAAGAATAATACAAGCATTTTGAATGCCCATCCTAAATGAAAAACTGCATACACTGGCATTAAGTATGGTCTAAGGATTGACCAGACTTTCATCAAACTTTTGCCTGTGGCTTCTTCCGGTTGCGATCATTTTTACATTCCCGATCATTGCGAAAGGTTTAAACCTATTCACACACAAAATGTGCACAACAATTGGAGCGCGAATTCAAAATTGATCTTCTCTACCCCAATCGGAGCGTGAATGCAAATTCAGAGTAAAATGGGGAAAATTTCCATAATTCATTTAAATGGGGGAACATTGATTGTTAGATGTATAAAATTATTCCACCTCCTGTTTTTAGTTAGTCAGTTATTAATTTGACCAAAAATATTATAAATCTGCCATGAAATACACTTAGGTTAACACAAGTCTCCCAGCAATATTCAATTATCCTCGGTTTAATGCGTTCGTGTCGCCATATTTTTGCCCCTAACTTATTGTTCATTACATTAATATACAAACTGCACAGTCTGAGATAATAACGCAATATATACAATCTTTCACTCCATCCAAGCACTGCAGAAAATCTGATTGTTTATTGACCACTCTAAAGATTATAACTTTGCAATATGTTTTTATATTCTATAATCAATCATTATTATTTATTGTAATTATATTCCCTTTGGACCTCATTCTAAATAATTTTGAATTTGAACTAGGCTATCCATTGTTCAATTATTGACAAAGATGTCAACAGCCCACGTGCTAGACAGGGAGGAAGAGGATGGATAAAATGGTAGGAATGATGCAACTAGTTTTTCGATAAAAAATGCAATTACTTCTGTGCATGAAATTATGAAGTATGTTTTTGTTTACTTATATTGTTTGTTCTATTTGTTTTTAATTATTTAAACCACAGTGGTCTTGCACGCTTATTATCATTTGGTATGTCATTTTGCGTTTTGGCCTTCTATGTACTTTCCAATTTATTTGTGATAAATATGTAAACAATTCAGCAAATGACTGCTAACCACGTTTTGTATTATACCATGTATAAATAAATAAATAAAGTACAATATATTAATGAGTGAATCACCCTGTCCGCATCCAAACGACAGAGTGTGCTTATTTGGTTCAAGTTGAGCTGTATGCATTTATCTTTCAATGTATTGGCATACTACTTTTTTTCTTCAAGTGTATAATAATTATTATTTTCCTCGATAAGTAATCTTTTTTCTGATTTTTAATTATCATACATATTTACAGCGACAATATTCAGTTGTCATTAAATACTCAAGATCGTCACAAATGTCATGAAGGATAACGTAAACCCTTTTTTTTGTTTTAATAAACAAGGCCCATGCTTTATTATACCATCTATGTTGTGGCAGATTTAACGCTGAACAAACAAGGATACGAATTTATTCCTGTCAGTTATTACACCAACAAAACATATATATTGTTTGCTTTATAAGGAGAATGAAAGTATTATTGAAAAAAAATATTTGATATGTCCATTGTAGAACGGGATGATATATATAAACAAAATAAGTGATTGCTTCTAATAAGTAATACATCCTTCATGAGATGTGACAACTTGTGAATTAAAGTAAATAAGGACAATATCAATAACAATACTAATGATGATAATAATACTTATTATGATGTTAATAACAATAAAATAAAATTCCTCACATCTTGACCTATTAACTCACATGGGTAATTTCAGTTCTTCTTTAATAAATATTACTTGGAATAAAAGCAAAATCCTTTACTCAAATGTTGCTGTCTACCTTTTTTCAATTTACAAAATCTTGTATCTAAACCTTTTGTCCGGTCGAATAATAGTGGCTTACTGCTACAGATCATACAAGGGATTGTGTTTTCTTTAATACCGCACTAACTTTACTTCAAAAATTACAGTTTGCAGCTTCTTAATGTCATGTTACAAATTTGAGGAATGGTATTTCGACACTATAAAACAGTAGTATATTTTGCTACATGTGATACGTTTTATTTTCTTAAAGCTAATTTTACCTAATTCAGTACACTTATTAGGCATGTAACACGGTCTATAATCAGGACTTAGGCCTTATAATAAACAAGCATAGATTTGCAGTACCAACAAAGGGGGAGCATTACAAATGTAAACATTCTCAACTTATTTTCATTACTTTATACACAAAAACAGACAGTGCACAAATACAACATGTTGGTTAGAACTATGAAACCTTTAGCAGATCTCAAGGAAACGTGTACAATCACTAACTAAAATATGAATGGTACGATTATTCCTAGGTAGCTTCAAACATAAAAACAAGGTATAACATGTTTTGGGCATACCGAATTGTTTACTGTGACCGATATTCTTGATATAAACAAAAAACTGATTTCCAATCAACATTCACATCTTCACTTTGTTGCTTCAAATCCGTACTATTGAGTTTCCCTGACAAATCAAGATCAATACCGAAACCCTCATATACTGCAGAGGGAAATATTACAGAAAACGAACGGCGATTCCAGGTTGCCAAGCAACGAAGAGAGTAGATGATGTCGTCTGGTTTAGATCGACGATGAACCAATACGGTGGATCCGGACTACCTGGAATAATTTTTTTTTAAATACGATACACATTACATGTTCTAAGGAACAACTCTTCTATATATGAAGTTCCCCCAAATCAACAACTATCAAACCAATCTAATTAATTTGAATATAATATCATATTGTACTGTTGTAGTGACGGGCTGACGGCTGTACGTCAAATGTTCTGGCGACAACGCGATCACTTCGTACACCAACAGAACTCTAAATTTTAAACCTAGGCCAAACCCTATACCTAAACATAACCCTAATCATAACCCTACACTTAAGATTAACCAAATTTACAGGCAGTACCTTCACAGGGTACCATTGGCGAAGTAAAACTCAACAAAAAAATCACCAGAACATTGTCGGACATGTTATCAACCCTTCAACCATCAACTGTTTCTAAAAGTCGACACAGTAATCTACCGCACTAAAGACAAGTTTCACATTTCCCAATAGTTACTGGGTTATCATCTCATTACCTGGGTCATATAATTATAACAGTATGATTCTGTTCTTATTTGTCATCTGGGATTATCAATGGCATAGCACTGTACCAGGCAATGTGTCATCTCAACAATATGATCATTTTACATAAATGCGCCTTTGTGTGATAGTAAGAGATTTACCAGTAAATGAAAATGTTATAGTTGCGCTGTCGCTCCCAAACCTTGTCTCAGCCAAACATGTATAGTTGCCATCGTCTTCTGCCGAAATATTAGAAATAATAAGAGTACTCGACCTCAAGGTATCTTCTTGAAGAAGACTGTGGTGGATCTGATGGCGGGTGCTGTTGTTGAGCTCCGCGCTATTAGAAAACCAGGTTATTGAGGCCAAGGGTCTGCTATCTGATGTACATGTAAGGATTGCATCGACGCTCCGTTGAACACTAGAAACCCGGAGAATAGAGTAGTTCACAATTACAGGAGAATCTACATGCATGTAATTAGAAAGAAGAAAAACGTTGAGGAAACAATAACAAGAGGCTCAGGAAGATATCATTTGAGATGGTGTTCCTGATTAGCTTAAGTGAATACATATTTGAATAGTTACCAGTAATGGTAACATGTCAGCACTATATCGTAACATACAACAGGTCTAAGTTATGTTTAGGTATTTTATAATCTGAACCAAACCTGTATGATTCGGAAATGTTTTTGCAACACAAATATGTATTTGTAAAAGGAGAGAGAATCAAACCAAGGGACGCTTGTAAAACAAAAAGCTTCCCTTGTTTATTCAATATATTCATAGGAAAGTGAATATAATCGCCGGCTCACAGCAAATAGGATGCTAACACCATAATGTGAATGGTTGTAATGTCTCTATGGCGGTGAGGCACCGTATTATACCTTCTTCCTAATAAGATCTATATGGTGAATGTTTTAGAATGAAATAAATCACACTTACAAAGAGCATGAAGAACCTCATTGACACTCCAAAACTTCACGGATAAAGCGTTTGGTTGAAAAACTTGACAGACAAGGAGTTCCCCACGATCCTTTGCCGTGGGTGTAAAATTGAAAACACTTTTTGCATCCAGTCTATGATCTATATTCCTCGAATACTCTGCATTAGAATATTTGGTGACGTTCTCTGATCCAAGATGCCATTGGAAAGCTGGTGCTGGGTAGCCATTGTTCGATGTGCAAGTCACGTTTGATGACACTCCATCCTGTAATCCTTCCGTTCCACTTAGGTAGGGAGGATCCGGTGGTCCTTGAAAATTAAAGTGCATTTATTATGTCACTATTTTTGAGATTATAAGCCCCATTGACTTGTATATAACATATGTAACGATACATGAAATTAAATCTGATTATATTATAAGCAACAGCGACCTATGACTCTCATACAACATATATTGCCACAACAAGACACAAATCTGTTGACATGTATAGAAATTTGCTTTACTGCTCCGGAGGAATGTCACTACATACTTTCTTCTTTTTCATTTCTTTGATATATCTCGCTGCAGAATTGACAAATTATTGAATGAGTAAACCCATTTTTTGACAAATGAGGTTTTACATCAGGTATACATCAATGTCAAATGTTTTGCAGTATGTCCAATACCGCATTCAGTCTTCTCTTGTGAGTTCGAGAACTGAGGTATCGTTAATGCAACGTACGAATACTCACCAATCACGATAACCCTCACATCTGTCTGACGTTGGTTTATACCAGCATTGGCCACACATCGAAGAAGGTTATTGTGATGCCTCCGCTTTGGAATCAGCTGTAGAGTGGACTCGGTGTCACGTAAACCTTGGTCGGCCTCATTCGTGGTAGATGTGGAGGTCGTGCTACCCAGGTCGTTGTCCGAACCAATGATCCATGATATAACGGCCTGAGGGCGAGACCCTACACTATTGCAGTTGAATGATGTTGCAGAATCTTCAAAGACATTGACACTTCTTGTCTCTGTTGCATTGGTAGCTATGGATCCGTAGGGGGTAAGCCGGAGGCTAATTGGCGGTACTGAGTTGGTAGAAAAAGGAAGAACTCACATTGTCATTAGGAGATAGCTACTGAAAGGAGAGATACCGAGTAAACTATTACTTACAATATGATCACAGTATATTATGGTCGAATGCATCATGGGATCTAGTGACTTTCCTATGAATAATACAAAAGTGGAAAACATACATATTAGTGGTAAACGTTTTAGGGGATGTTAAATGTTTCATCCCTTTCAGAAAATCCTGATATTTGACAGGAAAATTTACTTAGGTAGAACACACACACCTTGAACATCTAGGCGGATGAATAATTGAAGCCTATTATCCAGCTCCCGGTGCGAAACCACACAGCTGAAAATCTTTCCATCATCGTCCCTAGATGGAGTTACGGAAGCAACTCTTCGAGATGTGTAAGCGTCACCATGAACAATGTTATACTGGTCTTCCAGTCGAACCTCCACTTCTTCGGGAACGTGCCATTCCAGTTCTGCAGGTGGCCTAGCGTCTTGGACTGAACATGTTAGGTTGTGGGTTCGCCCATATGTGATGCTCACGGATTCTCCATTCTTGTATCCATTTTTAGTCCGGCCATCCGTGATGGATAGCAGTCTAGGTTCGGCTGGAAGTGAGACAACATTCATATAGTTTTCATTCCTAGAATAACAATTATCAAGCGAGATTTCTCCCCAAAACTATGACATCTGAGACAGAAATGTACCACACTTGACCCGTTATCATGATTGTAAAATTGCAGTGACTGCAGTGACATGATTATCAGTCACAAATGAAATAAAACTTATTTTATGGAAATATGTCTCCTTTCGTGCAGTGACGCAAATCTAACCCTATTATCATTTAAACACATTTATTTGAAATTTTTACAAGTATACCGAGAATAATATGATACAACGGAAACATATTACCTGATAACTCCACTTTAAGTTCAATCCCATCGGAAGCTGCATCAGAAAAAGTCCCCACTAAGCACTGATATAGGCCGCTGTCATCCACTGTTAAATCCCTAATAGTTAGGTTACCGCTGGAAGAATCTGCTCTCAAGCAGTACTTGGATACATCTGGAACACTTTGCTCGTTTCTGCATCCCACTCCTTGACATCTATCGATAGCCAGTATAATGCCGTCCACATTTCGCCAAGACAGTAGCCGATACGTGGATGGTGGCGTGTAAATGCAGGCGAGTGTGATATTCTCTCCAATGACCGGGAGGACTTCTGGGTTCCAAATACGAGTAGACACGCTTGTCTCATAAGTTTGAGATACGATGCAGGCAAGCAAGATAAATGTTCGAAAAAAATCATTCATGTTGTCATCCACGGTTTGTCTCTCCCTATGAATTCAAACTGGGGACGTTGTGTCATGAACCAGAATATTTGCCGATAAAAAGTGAGGAGGAAGCGATATTGGTTTTTGTTGGCAGAATGAATAGGCACAGAGATTAATGGCTTACTTTTGTTCTTGCGCTACGAAAATGAAAGCGGTTCATCTCCCTGAAGAACATAAGTGGGGATGGTCATTTATGAATGAAAAGGGGTTTTAAAAACATAATTTAATTGGCACTTTCGGCAGATTAATTGATATTAGAAGTCAATCGATGAAATGTTTTAGTATTTTATCTTGAACATTTTTTATAGTTAAAATTGTGTCGTAACCTTATGTTGAATCTTAATTGCCAGGCAGCGCAGAGAGCTGAATATGTCGTTCGGTTTTGGTCGACGATGAGCCAAGAAGGTGAATCGGGAATAACTACATGTTAAGGTTAATGAGTGGTATATTGTAACGAGCACATGTGTATGGTAAAGGTTTCTTCAATTTAATAACTTGAATTATTATTGATAAGTATAAGATGTTTTAATTGATATAAGTTTAATGTGTATATTTGAAAGCAAGCTCCATTTAGTTAAATGAATATGGAGTACCAAACGGACAAGACACATGAACCTAAAGAAACTATAAGAAACACATTTCTACTTACGAGACAACGTGTAGTTAAAAACAGCACGACCGGTACCATATCTTGACATTGCTACGCATTTGTAATCACATGAATCTTTGGACTGCGGGTTTCGAATCGCCATTTCACTAGAAGTCAGCGTTTCACCTTCTTGTATAGTCTCGGATAGTGTTATGTTATGGTAGTCGTCAGACAACTCCGTGCCGTGACAGAACCATTGGAAGATAAAAGCAGGAGGATTGGCGTATGAGGTACATGTCAATACGAACCCAGTACGCACTTTATTTGTTGATAGCCTTCGAGAAGAAACGGACACAACTGGGTCATCTAGGTTACAAAATAATGTTGGAAATTAAATTTGAGTGGAGGTGGTAGAAAATAGAACGAGAGGAAAGGATGAGGATAGGATTGGGGAGGTGAATTAAGGTTTACGGGGGTAGGACTAAAATAAACTTTTCAATGCATGCAGGACAAAAAGATCAGAGATTCTATTATAGTCTATTACTTTGATTTGTCTTCATCCATATGCATTCTGTGTCAGATGGAAAACAGGCAACTTACATGGAACGTGTAAAGCATTTTCCAGAAATTTACCTACAAGTAGAAACAACAAAAAAGTGTAGAATTTAAATGAAATAAACGCGAAAGCAGACGAAGACTCTAGACAGATCAATTTCTAACGCAGTTTTTAAAGATTCTTTATGAATTGCATTGAATTGAAATAAAAGCGGGCGCAGACGAAGACTCTTGAGAAAAGTTCGTGAACGCGTAGTCAGATCAATTTCTAACGCAGTTTTTGGAGATTCTTTATGGTAATGTCCAAACCAAAGTTTTACTCAAAATGAATACTCACATGATATGTTCAGAATCATGCTATCAATCACTGACCGCATTGAAAGTGTTGTAGGTTGAACTCCCTGCATAGATGGTGATGTAGGTTGAACTGCCTGGCAGAGAAGAGGTTTTCCATGATCAAACCTCTTTGGTATGATGTTAAGGGTGCTTTCAGCGTCATACCGACCAACTTCATTCATTGAAGTCTTAAAAGACGAATCGTGTGTCACATTTCTTGACCCGATGTACCAATGGATGAGCGGAGCAGGGTATTCATTAACAGCTCTGCAGCTTATGGTGGTTTCTATACCATCGCTTAGATCATTGGGGGTTGTCATTGTAACATTATCTGGTGGGCCTTTACAATGAAATGAAATATATGGTTATGGGTTAAGCCTTAATGATTCAGATTGTCATTTGGGGAAAAGAATTATGAGCTCTCAGACGTAATATTTAGATAAAAGGCGAGTGATAAACGGCCACGTTTTCTCCCCGTCATGTGTGACGATAACTTATCAATGATAATGGTTACTTTAAACTGGGTAGATAACGAGGCATACATACAACAACTGTCTTTATGTTTGTAGCGAAGATAAGGCCTTACAGTGAACCAAATCCATAATAATAATGCATTTTCCCACCAGGGATATTAAAAGGAAGATCAAATGCCGATATTTCGAAGACTCTAAACTCATTCATACTGACAATGCATTTTCACACCGGGGATATTAACAGGAAGATCAAATGATGATATATTGAAAACTCTAAACTCACCGTAAACGATCAACTTGGCTAATAGTACATGGATAAAGTCTCCGTTCAGAGATGCATCGCATTGAATGAATATTCCATGGTGCTTTCTCTCTGGATGTATTGCAATGGAAATTTCAGTGTCGAACAAATTATCATCGAAAGCATTGCGATACTGTGAATGGTTTGAGTTACCCGGAATACTATTGTTGTCAACAAGAAGGATCATTGATAGTTCAACAGCTGGTAATGATCCAATACTTTTACAAGTGATTGAAGTTGATGAACCTTCTTGAGCGTAAATGACTGTTGCCCCAGATTCGTGTTCCTTGTTATCTCCACTTTCAAAAAGAAATATACTAGACGGCTGAACTATGTAAACGAGAGAGAGAGAGAGAGAGAGAGATAGAGTGAACGTGAAATTATGTTTACAAATTGTGTAATAAACGCTATATAATATTATAGTATTAATGACTGCTTTGAGATAAATAGGTGTTTTATTCACTCAAGGGAAGGTTAGAATTGTGCTATTGCCCGAGGCGTGCCGAAGGCAATAGCCCAATTCTAACCTTCCCGAGAGCGTATAAAAACAACTATTTCTCGAATATTAAAGCAGTCATGAATACTTTTATATGCCGAAAAAATTACGACACCACCTTGGCCTTTTTCTAGTTTATCTGCACGGTTGTTTTTTATGATTGTTTCTTTGAGAGTAGACTAGATCTAGATTCTACTAGTCTAAGCAAGATATTTTTACAATTTTGGGGGTGGGCCGGCCCTGTGGGGAATATGGAGAAAAACCTGCGCTTTCATATGACACCTCACTTATTGAGTATCACCTTCAGGATCACGAGCAATATTAGTTTGAATCTCTGGTAATTCGACCAATCTAGCATGATCGAATGCGCAATGGCCAATGGAAATGCATAGGGATGTGTAATCTCTACGGGAAGGATCTGCATCTGTCCGTGACGTACTACAAATCACTACAATCACCAGCATCTAGTTGTCGCGTACTAGAATCTAGATCTAGATCTAGGGCTACTGAAAAAATTATGGAAGATTTCACGTACCCTTTTTGGTGTTCTTGCTGTCAGCATGTCTCGCATTTGATCCTCATCCAGAAGTCAAAATCTTGGGAGCGTTTCTAATTCAGCCATTTTGGCCTAGTACAGTCGGTCGTCTGCATTCACTAGGGAGTCGGGCTAACTCGCCCCACGGAACATCTCGCCCCAGCGAGATATCCCGACATGATTTATCGATCGAGAGATACCAGTAGTCTGCTAATTAACGGCCAGGACGACAGAATGTGAACAAATATAGCGATCAATTCTTCGCACACGTACGGTATCATCGATCGCTCAGAACATTTGTTAACATGTAAACCTATGGGGTAACCATGGAGACTGAACTATTTTCCCAATAACCATGGTTACTGGGAATTTTACAGAAATAGTTGAAGTTTATGAATGCAATTTCGACCAATCAGATGGCTGGATTTCTTAAGTGAGGTATATAATTCTTGTTTATCTCCAGTTGTTAAAAGCAGCATGATGGTTGGTAGAACCTCAATACAGAAACACATAATAAGGCAAGATGTATAATTCCTAAAGGAAAGCTCTAACCAAATCTGTTTCTGTAAGTTAACCTTACAGAAATATCGATTAGTTAATCAATGTGGATTTAAAAAAAAATACCCTAAGCAAAATAGACGATTCAGTATTTGATATCGACCCGTTATATTCCAAGTTGAGATCTGAGGGGAGCAGTTGATACAGGGGAAAAAACAGGAATTCGTGGGCTCACTTAACTGACACTGATGCAAACTCTGCTTAAAAAGATTACGCTGCCAGGCTGTGAGAAAATGAATACGCCTTTTACTTTCGTATGTGTATTCCTTACCTTGAACACTTAGGTAAACTGAACTCTGACGGTTACTTTTTAGTTCTCGATGTGATGCCACGCACCCGATAATCTTTCCTTGATCATTCGTTGAGGACGTGATTGTAGCTGCCTTCCGAGAGACATAGCTGTTGCCTTGTACGACATCAGACTGATTTTGAAGAACAACCTTTACATCATCTGGTATACGCCATTCCAGTACTGCAGGAGGCCTTGCCCCGTCTGCTGTACATGTGATGTCGTGCGGCTCTCCAGCAGTTACCGTTATATTGACGTTGTTGTTTTGATAACCGACTGATCTCTCATCAGTGATACGGATCCTAAAGGGCGGGGCTGGCGATAGAAGAGGAAAATAGTCACCATGGATAAAAGTCACTTCGAATTATTATTTGACAGTGGAGCTCTTTATTTTGATGAATTCGTTAATTACTCTAAACAACGTCTCTAATATTACGATATTAAAATTAGGCATTGCAATATCACGTTTCTTTGACATAGTTCCTTTCGATGCAATTTGTAGACACACTTTTTAAGTTATTAAGCTTTAAAAGTAGTAAATTATTGTAGTACCCTCCCCAAAAGACATCAACTAGCAAACTCTCATTATTTCCCGATATTATCAGGACAATTCGTTAAACAATTATATAATTGGTATGAATCATGTTAATCACTTGCCTGTTTAATTTAAATTTATTACTTCCATTTGTTTTAAAGCTTCATATATTGTTACTGACATAATACAATATAGCAAAGGAAACGTTTAATTCAAAATTTAATCGAAATTACACTCATATATAATGAATTAGCCATATGTTATCCTGGATTATTGATGTGAAAATTCATTATAACTAATACTATACCTGGTGACAATGGTGTCATTTGCACGCTAGTTGATCCTGGTTTCACATCCCCATACGTACTGCTTACTTTGCACTGGTAATTGTCGCTATCATTTTTGTCGAGATTTGTAAAGGTTAAATTTCCACTGGTAGTGTCTGCCAGTACGCTAAACTTAGATCGGTTAGAAACGGTAATCCCCGTACAAGCCAAAGAAGACACACAAAAGTGAGAGGCAACCACAATGTTGTTACCCTTGGTCCAAATTAGCCGCCGATTGCTGGTTTCCGGTGTGAAGGTGCAGACCAGTGTGAAATCTTCCCCGATGACCGGAAGATAACTGAATGTCCGAATAGACACTTCAAATGCATGGTATCCTATATGGGTGAAATGAAACGAAATACCAAGAGAAATGTACCGATTACATTGCTAATAGCATGCTTTAGATAGTGACGTCACACAATTCCATCCACTGAAAGGGGCATTGAAATTAGCAGGAGATCGGGGGGGTGGGATCGGACGTATTCAAAAATAAATTGCGAATTTACTGATTAGGAGGAGGGTGCGGGGTATGCCCCACTTTTCTTATTCTCTCGTCCTTCACCATTTCTCCCTTTATCACTTTCTCTCTTTTATCAATTTGTCTTCCTTTTGATTGTTTCTAACCACTGGACGGGGACGTTCCCTCCTATACTGCCCATGTACCTACGTCACAAATCAAATACACCGTCTGCGAAACCTATTAAAGATAAAAGAAAACGACCCACTATAACCGATATGTCATTAACCTACCCGATTAGTTTTCAATACGTGCTTGGCATACACAGCAATCAGTGTTAAAGGAAATATTCGACAAAGATAGGCAATGCTATACAAGCGTTGTTATTTGATAATTTTCTTCTATTTAATTCTATCGTAAACTCAAGAGATTAAATAAATGACAATCGTCAATGCATTAAAATGTTTGAGTTGTTAGATCTCCCTGATTTTCCGCCTGGGATAAGTACCAACGACTTTTCTCAAGTTAAAATGGAATATAACTGACCAGATTTGGAGATAATAACGGCTAGAAACACAAGAACTTCTGCACATATCGCCATCATTATTCAGCAATCGAATATTGCCATTCGAAATTCTATTTGACGAGCTTATAACACACTCTATCGATGATCATGAACGCAAGCAGACAGTACAACAAAAGTGAATGCTTTTGAACTAATATACCATACTTTGGAAGAATCGTCGGTGATTTATAGCGTTAGAAGCGAAACGAATGTCAATTTGGTCCATCTGACACTGACTCAGTTTCACAAACTTCACTAAACCATCGAATCGAAATGGCAGTATGTACGCTGTATATGTTTAAACAAGAAGGGCGCTCTTTCTCTTTAGACATTGTGAAAAAATCACTTTCAATTGAAAAATCAAAATAAAATACACTGCAAAAATTTCTCTCAGGATTTTGATGTAGTTGTAGTAATTCGATCTGGTGCATATGATATACAATCTAATCGTAATCAGTCACACAATAATTTTCTTAGAAGATCTGCAAAGCAATGGATTCCACATTTGTTGTCTATGTTTCTATATACCTCCCTCATAATTCCATTGTTTAATTATTGTGAAGTTGAGTGGTCAAACTGTACAGATGGACTCCTCGATATAATGATCATGAGAGCGCATCCAAGAACCCACTTACCCGATTTATGACAGGCCTTCCAATGGAAAGACCTACACTCAAAGTGGACTCAGAAACCCCAATACGTACACGATCCAAAAATCACTGCCTCCTTTGAAGAAACCGGTGTCATTGTAAAAGAGTGGTAACCGAACTTTTTAGTACTCAGGGTCGAAACAATACAAAATATATTAAAGGTCAAACAGAGACTAGCTCCATTACTCAAATATTTTGAATCAACTTTTGTATAACTGTTTTATGCTATCCGGAGACATTACCGTGTATAGAATTACCATATATGTATATACATATATAAATGATCTCTCTTTTTGTCTGTCCCCCCTTTTCATTCTCTCACTTTCATTTTCCTTCTCTTCTTCTCCCTTTTTCTACCCATCTCCAATTTTCGTTTCTGTTGTACCCTATTTGTACACTCTCCTACGACATCCACTTTAGCGAAGTCATATCTCCTGTAATAACCTCGTAATCAATTGTCCTCCCCTCTCTCTCTCTATCTCTCCCATTCCCTCTTTACTCTCCCTCAATATGCATTATAATATTTATTACTTCATTTTCCCCTCAACGGCAGTAATCAATACTTGGACAATTGAATAATGTATCAATTGGATGTTTTAATCATTCCATATGTTAAGCTACCCTTTGCAATATTGAATTCATACTATTTCTTATTATTTTATTTTATTTTGTAATATTTATTAATAAATGTTATTTATGTGTTCAATTTGTACTTATTAAGTCTGTAAATAGTTTAAAACATTGTTTATATTTTGAAGGGCATTCAGTGATAGTAGTCTGTTTACTGAAGAGGCAACCTAAATAAATTAATAACAGTTCCAATACAAAACAATAATACAAGCATTTGGACTGCCCAACCCTAAATGAAAAACTGCATACACTGGCATTAAGTTTGGTCGAAGGATTGGGTCGAAGGACTTTTATCAAAGTTTTGCCTGTGGCTTCTTCCGCTTGCGGTCATTTTTACATTCCCGGTCATTGCGAAAGGTTTAAACTTATTCCAAAAAAAAAAATTGCATAAAAATTGGAGCGCGAATAAAAAAAATGCTCTTCTCTACCTCAATCGGAGCGTGAATGCAAATTTAGAGTAAAATGGGGACAATTCCCATAATTCCTATAAGTGGGGGAACATTGATTGTTAGAAGTATACAATTATTCCACCTCCTGTTTTAGTTAGTCAGCTATTAATTTGACCAATAATATTATAAATTGTCATGAAATACACTTAGGTAAACTCTCCCAGCAATATTCAATTATCCTCGGTTTAATGCGTTGATTTCGCCATATTTTCTAACTAACTTATTGTTCATTACATTAATATACAAACTGTACATTCTTAGATAATAACACAATATATACATTTCTTCCCAAGCGCTGCAGAAAATGTGATTGTTTACTGACCACTTTAAGGATTACAACTTTGCAATATGTTTTTATATTCTACAATCAATCATTATTATTAATTGTAATTATATTCCCTGTTCACCTCATTCAAAATAATTTAAATTTGAACTATTCGTTATTAAATTATTGAAATAAATACAAACATCCCACGTGCTAGACGGGGAGGGGGAGAGAAAGAGGGGGGGGGGGAGCAAGGGAAGAAGAGGGTGGAAAGAATGATAGGAATGATGCAACTAATTTATCGATTATAAATGCAATTACTTCTCTCCATGGAATTATGAAATATGTTTTTGTCTACTTATATTGTTTGTTCTATTTGTTTTTAAAATATTTAAAACACAGTGGTCTTTGCACGCTTATTATCATTTGGTACGTTATTTGCATTTTTGCCTTCTGTGTAATTTCCAAATGTATTTTGTATAAATATTTAAACAATCAAGCCATTGACAGCTAACCACGTTTTGTATTATGCCATGTATACATACATAAATAAATAAAGTACAATATATTAATGAGTGAATCACCCTGTCCGCATCCAAACGACACAGTTTGCTATTTGGTTCAAGTTGAGCCGTATTTATTTACCTTTCAATGTATCGGCATGAAACTTTTTTTTCAATTGTAACTTCAAAAAGATTAGATATAAATATACAAAAATATATGTATATCGTTCTTTAACGATATAGAAATAACAAGATTTAATTAAGGTTTGTCCTCGATAAGTAATCATATTTCTGTTTTATAATTCTCATACATATTTACAGCGACAATGTTCAGTTGTCATTAAACACTAAAGATCGTAACAAATGTCATATAGGATAACGTAAACCATTAAAAAAAAAAAACTAAACAAGGCCCATGGTTTTTAAACATAAGCATAACAAATTACCATATAATCTTGTCTCTATTATTAAATGTTAAACAGATATGCATAATTATAATACCAGAAATCCGGAAAATTACTATGTAGACAAATCTAAAAATACAGCATCATCTCTTTCTTTCAAATCAAAAGGACCGTTAACATGGAACTCTCTTCCTCATTATATTAAATCAATTTCGTTTCTTAATTCTCTTAAATCAAAACTTAAGTTTTTTTTTATTCATAAACTCTACAAAATAATTAATCCATCCTAACTGTTAAGCTTCTATAACTTTTAAACTCTTTTGCCATAATGTCACTATGCTTTTCTAATTCTTTATCAGTAAAAATGTCGGTATTTTAATAAGCTGGGAATTGCCTCGACAGAACCTTTATTTGGTTCTTTGGCAATTTCAATTTCATGTTCATTATCTATTTCCTTGATTTCTTACACTTGTCTTTACTTCTCTTTTTAATTGTATGTTTAACGTTCAATGTATACTGTGTATCCTACATGTAAATATGTTGTCAATGTACAATGTTTTTCAATGTACTTTTTTAAATGGACTTGAATAAAATAAAATTGAATTGAATTCAGTACACTCAAGACCTGTATTAGGCATGTAACACACGGTCTATAATTAGTACTTAGGCCTTACCATAAACATGTATAGATTTACAGTACCAAAAAACGGGAAGCATTACAAATGTAGATATTGTCAACTTATTTTCATTGCTTTATACAAAAACATAACACATACATACAATACATTACAATACACGAATACAATATGTTGGTTACAACTATAACGTCTTTCATGAAAAACATGTGAAATCTTTAGCAGATCTCAAGGAAACGTGTAAAATCAGGATCAATACCGAAACCCTCGTATTATAATGTAAAGGGAAATATTGCAGAAAACAAACAGATTCCAGCTTGCCAAGCTACGAAGAGAGTAGATGGTGTCGTCTGGTTTAGATCGATGATGAACCAATACGGTGGATCCGGACTCCCTGGAAGAGTTTTTTTTAAATACGGTACACATTACATGTTCTAAGGAACAACTCTTCTATATATGAAGTTCCCCCAAATCAACAACTATCAAACCAATCTAATTAATTTGAATATAATATCATATTGTATTGTTGTAGTGACGGGCTGACGGCTGTACGTCAAATGTTCTGGCGACAACGCGATCACTTCGTACACCAACAGAACTCTAAATTTTAAACCTAGGTCAAACCCTATACCTAAACTTAACCCTAATCATAACCCTTCATTTAAGATTAACCAAATTTACAGGCAGTACCTTCACAGGGTACCATTGGCGAAGTAAAACTCAAATAAATTTTCACCAGAACATTGTCGGACATGTAATCAACCCTTCAACCATCAACTGTTTCTAAAAGTCGACACAGTAATCTACCGCACTAAAGACAAGTTTCACATTGCCCAATAATTACTGGGTTATCATCTCATTACCTGGGTCATATAATCATAACAGTATGATTCTGTTCTTATTTGTCATCTGGGATTATCAATGGCACAGCACTGGACCAGGCAATGTGTCATCTTAACAATATGACATGATCATATTACATAAATGCGCATCGGTCTGATAGCGAAAGATTTACCAGAATATGACAAGGTTATAGTTGCGCTGTCGTTCCCAAGCCTTGTCTCAGCCGAACACGTATAGTTGCCATCGTCTTCTGCCGAAATATTAGAAATATACAAATTACTCGACCTCAAGGTATCTTCTTGAAGAAGACTGTGGTGAATCTGATGGCGGGTGCTGTTGTTGAGCTCCGCGCCATTAGAAAACCAGGTTATTGAGGCCAGGGGTCTGCTATCTGATGTGCATGTAAGAATGGCATCAACGCTCTTTTGACCACTGGAAATCCGACGAACAGAGTAGTCCACAATGACAGGAGAATCTACATGTATGTATTTAGGAAGAAGAACATACGTTCAGGTTACAATAAAGCGAGGCTCAGGAAAAAAATATTTGTGATGGTATTCTTGTTGAGCGTAAGTGAATGCATATTTCGAACGTTACTTATTTTTTGTCAAGCTAACATATAAGAACCATGAGGCTAAAATAGAACGGTCTTTATGCAGGTCTATGTTATCCTTCGATATTAATCTTTACCAATCTTGATGTTTCAATAAAGATTTAGAGGGTTCAGAAATGTTATTGCGTCACAAATAGTTATTTGTAAGAATAAACCAGCTGATTGTTGGGTGAAACAAATAACGTACCATCGTCTGTTTAATATAATCATGGGAAAGTATATTGTCAGCTTACCAAGTAACGCAAATGGTAATAATGTGTTAACGGTGAGGAAACGTAATATACATGTCTCGTGGTAAGATCTACACGATGAATGGGTAAGGCTAACATAAATTAGACTTACATAGAACATGCAGAACCTCACTGACATTCAAAGATTTCATGGATGCAGCGTTTGCTTGAAAAACCTGACAGACAAGGAGTTTTTCATGATCGTCTACCGTGGGAGTGAAATTAAAAACACTTGTGGCATCCACTCGATGAATTCGATTCCTCGAAGACTGTATATTAGACTCTTTGGTGACGTTCTTTGATCCAAGGTACCATTGAAAAGTAGATGCTGGATAGCCGTTGTCCGACGTGCAAGTCACATTTGATGACACTCCTTCCTGCAATGTTTTTGTTCCAACAAAGTAGGGAGGATCGGGTGGTCATTGGAAGTCAAGATATATTTCATATGTCATATTTTAGATTATAAGTCCAAGTAACTTATCACATATACAGCTATACAATAACTAAAACCTGACGAAGATATATAAAGCAAGTACCTAGGTAACTCAAGTTTTTGACAAGAAATAAAATCGTTTGATATCTTAAGAATTTGCTTGAGCTGTCACCAAAGTTTGTTACTAAAGGCTTTCCACAATGTTCACTTCATTAAAATTAACTTGCTGCAGAAAAGTCAAAGTATGTTATGAGTTCACCCCTTTATTCAAAATGTTAAGTTCCACATGTGGCATAAACCAATGTCCAAGTGTGTCGCAGTATGTAACATACTGCATTTGTTTTTCTTTTCTGTAAATTAGAGAGGATTGTGTATAGTTAATACAACTTACGAATACCCACCATGGACGATAACCCCCACTTCTGTTTGAAGTTGGTTCATACCAGTATTGGCCACACATCTGAGAAATTGATTGTGATGCCTCCTCTTTGGAATTAACCATAGAGTAGATTGTGTGTCACGTAAACCTGGGTCTGCCAGATTGTTGGCGGACGTAGATGTCATGGTACCTAGGTCGTCGTCCGAACCAATAATCCATGATATAAGAGCTGTAGGGCGAGATCCTACACTCGTGCAGGTAAATGGTTTTGCCGA
Source organism: Strongylocentrotus droebachiensis (assembly GCA_035222895.1). Classification (NCBI taxonomy): domain Eukaryota; kingdom Metazoa; phylum Echinodermata; class Echinoidea; order Camarodonta; family Strongylocentrotidae; genus Strongylocentrotus; species Strongylocentrotus droebachiensis. Next base: position 149,324 of record JAVYIG010002812.1, on the reverse strand, counting down.
GTCTTCAAAGACAATGACACTTCTTGTTCCCACCTCATCAATAGTCATTGGATCAGATGCGGTGATCCGTACGTTAGTTGGTGAGACTAAATTAGAGGAACAAAGAAATACCACAAGGTTCTGTTTTTTTTTCTTTCTGTGGACAGAGGGGAGACTTAGTATGAAATGTAGTAACAGAATAATCATCAAATCAAATCAAATCATTTCAGCAGTCGGAAATGTAAGTACTGCGTCTATTATCAAGATATTTAGAGGAGCCAATGTTCTAGGTTTAGTTGAATGTTTCATCCATTTCAGACAATCCTCACAGTTAGATGCCTATTTTGTTCGGCAGAAACATACAATTTGAGCAATCATAGGATTAATTCATTAGTAAGATAATCACCTTGTACATCGAGGTGGGTGAACAATTTAAGCCCATTATCCAGCTCCTGATGAAAAGCCATACAACGGATTCTCTTTCCATCATCCTCTCTCGATGGAGTTACAGAAATAACTCTTTGAGAGGTGTAGGCTTCACCATGAACAGCATTATACTGATCGTACAGTCGAAACTGTACCTCTTTAGGAAGGTGCCATTCCAATTCTGCAGGTGGTCTAGCGTCTTGGACTGAACATGTTAGGTTGTGGGTTCGCCCATATGTGATGCTCACAGATGCTCCATTCTTGTATCCATCCTCAGACCGAACGTCCGTGATGGAAAGCAATCTAGGAGCAGCTGAAAAATAATCAATACATAAATTATATATATATATAGGTACCACTAGATTATATATCTTGTCAACTTTGTTGTCTAGTACCATTTTGGACATAAACAAAATAATAATACAACAATATCATATTATTTGTTAAATGCCATAGTTTGGATTTTACCCGTCAATAATCGAACTCAGTATATCATAATAGTAGTGTAAGACAAATTATAGTACTAGTCATTGATGACGGTGCACCTGACATTCATTTATCTTGTTATTTCGCACACATCACAACCAAATTAAGCTATATAGAATAATGAAAGCATACATTACCTGATATCAGTACTTTCAGTACACTTCCACTTGTAACTGTATCATTAGATGTAAAAAACAGGCACCGATATTTGCCGCTGTCATCCACTGTTAAATACCTAATAGTTAAATTTCCGGTGGACATATCTGCCACCAAACTGTACTTGGACATATCTGAAACATTCTGCTCATTTCTGCACCCCATCCCTGGACATCTAGCTAGGATATTGTTATTCCTGTCCATCCAAAACAGTTGACGATATTTTGATGGAGGGGTGAAGATGCAGGCAAGTGTTATATTCTCACCAACGATTGGGAGGATTTCCGGGTTCTGAATACGAGAAGACACGCTCATCTCATATGTCTTAGAAACGATGAAGGTTAGAAAGAGAAATATTTGAAGATGTTCATCCATGTTGTTTTTACGTCTCATCTCGGTGAATATTTCAACTTCAGAGGTGCGTTGTATAAACCATCATGCAGCTTTACAGATTATCCGGATAATTAAACAAAGAGCGATGTGCAGTAACGGTTTTCAATGACTGAATGAGTGGACACAAGGAAAAGCGGCTGATTTGCTAATGCACTTCTTTCTTGCACTTCGAAAGTAAAAGGAATCTATCTTAATGAAGAGTATAAGTGCGCTGTCAGTTTCAAATAAAGGGGGGGGGTTCGGAAACTAACTGTAAGTGGCTTTTTTGGAAGTATCAGCTAGTTGTTATCATGAGTCAACCATTGACTATTCCTATTGTTTTACTATTAACTTTCGATAATGCCATTACGTTGTATATAATAGGTAAGTATCTTTAGGAAGAGGAATGGCAGGGAATTATATAAACGGTTGTATTTTACACAATGGGATAAGTGTTTAAGGGATATATGTTTTATTTCTTGCCCTAACGGACATAAAAACGTTCTATACTAAACAAAAACGAAGAGGACGTTTGAGTGTTCAATAACAAATTCCTTTCCAGTAATCGCAAATAATTTATTTTGTACTGTAGCCTGTAAGCCGAAAGTGTTCCAATTACCAACGAACATCTTGCCTTGGATATAAGGGGTCCCAGTTGATATACTGTAGTCAATATTTATGCTTCTAAGAGATACTGCAGTTTAAATAGACTGTAAAGAAATCGACTTACTATATTCGATTAGAAGGTAATGTGATCATTGTTCATTTGTGTAAATTTTTTGTAAATATGTCATCTTTTGCCATTTTTCGGCTTCTACAGCCAGGGCGTACTCATGTGTGATCCGTAGCTATATAATCTATTATACAACTTTAAAACACTTTAAAAAAGCCTCGTGGTAAATGAACTCTTTCATTCTCGGGCTGTGTCAGGATGATCTACAGTGCATCGCCTACTTAGTATGCTAGACTATGCAGCCTCCATAAGTTAACAGTTCAGACACACTTCTTTACCTGTAAACTAAATTGTGGATATGCAGCAGGTACTAATACCTGTACGTGAAAGATAAAAGATGGGTTGCACTCACCGATTTGAAGGCATGGCCACTCTATTGACTCTTGAAGTTGATCTTAATCGTGTATGTTGACAGTTTGTTAAATCATATCCAATCGAGGCGTAACTTGGTTTTGCGTCCTGGTTGACAGGCAACGAAGAGAGCTGAAGATGTCGTTAAGTTTTGGTCGTAGGTGAGCCAAGAAGGTGAATTGGGGATAACTGCATTTCAGGGTTAAACAATGATAACTAAAACATCCAGTAAAGTCGATAGATGATGTTTATTCAACGCTATAATTTTGGTTTGATTAATCATTTGATAAATAGAAGAAGAATCCATGAACGCTAGAATGTTTTTAAATGGAAGCAAGCACCAATTCATGTAATGAAAAACAAAGAGATTTACATGGGCAAGACATTAATGAACCTACATATATAATAAAATATGCAAAAGATGTTAATACCTAAACGTGAAAAATGGAAGGTGGGTGGTTGGGATGGAAATGGAAATGGAAATGTTAAACTAGTCCTGTCGATGGCATGCATGAACAAAACACGAAAATCAAGATATAGCCCATTACTTTGACTGGTCGTTATACATATGGATCCTTATGTAAGATCGAAAAAAAGACAACCCACAGGGGACTTGTGACAAATTTCTAGAATTTTAGATACAGATAGATAAAAACATTATATATAATTAAAGGGGAAAATAGCAGTCGAAGTCTCTTAGGAATCTTTGATGAAAACATACACAGATCAACATCATACGCAGTCAGGATATTCTCTACCATAAAATCCTTACCAAAAGGTTTATAGAAAATGGATACTCACATGAAATGGTCAGCACTATGCTATCATTCATTGACCGTATTGCGGCGGGTAATGTAGGTTGAACTGCCTGACAGAGAAGAGGTTTCCCATAATGTATCCTCTTTGGTATGAGGGTAAGGGTGCTTTCAGTATCGTACCGATCAGCTTCATCATTTGAAGTCTTAATAGACGAATCATTTGTCACATTTCTAGATCCGATGTACCAATTGATGAGCGGAGCAGGGTATCCATTGGAAGCTCTGCAGCTTACATTGATTTTTATACTGTCTTGTAGGTCCTCTAATTTAGTAATTCTAACATCATCTGGTGGGCCTTTACACAGAAATGAATTATATATGGTTATGGATAAAACCTTGATGGCTCAAATTTTCATTTGGTTAAATATATAAGCTCTTAAATATGATATTAAGTTATACAGCGAGGAGAAAAGACATGAGGGTCATGCTGACAAACAATCCTTATTTTTCAAGTCCAAGGAGACGCCAATTTTGTTATAACTATAATGATAATTTCGTTAAAATTGGGTAAATATTAATATATAAAACATTCACCTATTTGTATTTATAAGTGATGAATGGGACTTTCAGAACAAAAACTGTCCGATGACGTTCAATACAAATGGTATACCGGTATATTAAAGAACTTGAACTCACTATAAACCATCAGTTTAGCTACCCGTAGATCAAGAAAATCTCCCAGAGATGCATAGCACCAAAGGTACATCCCGTGGTGTTTCCTTTCTGGACGTATCTTGATGGTAATTTCGGTGTCGAACAAACTTTGATCTAAGGCACTGCCATACTTTGACAGACTTATGTTACTGTGGAGACTTTTGTTGTTGTCAAGTCGCCATGATAGTTCAGCTGCTGGTAGGGACCCTATACTTTTACAAGTGATTGAAGTCAATGAACCTTCTTGAACGTAAATGGTTGTTGACCCTTGTCCATTTTTCTCGCTTTCTCCGGATAGAAAAAGCAACAGGCTAGAGGGCAAAACTTAATGAAAGAGAAATTTAGAAGAAATTGTGTTAGAAACGCTAGATATTGTTTTTAGGAAATATATATATATATATATTTAATACGTTTGTACATATGGATGGAAATAAAGTACTTCAAAGTAATTCAAAAAATATGAATCTCGTGAATAAACATTTATAAACATTTCTTGATATTTTGGCCCAGAAACTGCTCGATTTTTAAAGATTTTAAAGATAAATACAAAACTGATCTCACCTTTAATTAAATTGGCACCACATACCTACAAGGAAGACATGCTACCTAAACACGTTTAATTACCCTGAACATCCAGTTGAACTGAGCGTTGAAGATCGTTTTGTAGTTTTGGATGTGATGCTACGCAGCCGAGATTCTTTCCTTGATCATTCCTAGAGGGTGTGATTGTTACAGCGTTCTGAGAGACATAGATTTTGCCTCGTATGACATCAGACTGATCTTGATGGACAACGGTTACACCATCTGGTATACGCCATTCCAGTACTGCAGGTGGCCGTGCCCCGTATGCTTCACATATGATGTCGTATGGCTGTCCAGCTGATACCGTAACACTGATGTTGCTCAGGTAGCTGCTCGATCTTACACTAGTGAAAAGGAGCCAATTGGGCGGGACTATCGACACAAAAGGGAATATCTACGATTAAAATCCCAACTGTAATAGAACTTGCTCTATCTGATGGTTGAAATCCTTGAGATGTAATCACTATTGACTATTATAACAAACATTCAAAAGCTACAACTCCAAAAATTAGATATAGGAGTATCACATCATTAAAGTAATCATTTAACCAGTACTATGTTGGTGCTGTCGTGTAAGTTAGTTTAGATACATTTTAAAAACTATACCGCTGATTGTTTTAATCGAATGCTTTGCAGAGTATATCCAGTTAAGAACACGCCAATCTTGGTGTTAAATGTAAAACTGAAACACCCTTTTTGTACTGTTTGCCACAGTGATATGTATGAATGAATACGTTATCCTTTTTTTTTTGCTTTGTAGTTTGTTTTAATTAATAGTATACCTGGTAGTAATGGAGTTACTTGCATGCTAGATGATCCTGGATTCTCTGTCCCTACCGTACCGCTTACAGTGCATTGGTAGTTGTCTTCATCACTTTTGTCAAGTTGTTTTATTGTGAGATTCGCACTGTCATAGTCTGCTAACAAGCTGAATTTCCATTGGTTAAGAAGAGTAAACTCACAAGAACGATGATCCTGACAGTCGTGAGAGGCCAGCGTATTGAGACCATCGCTCCTTTCCCAAATTACAAGTCGATTCCAGGTTTGCGGCGTAAAGATACATACCAGTGTGAAATCTTCCCCGATGACTGGTAGTGAGTTGCCCGTCTGAATCGACACTTCAAATGCATGGTATCCTGTATGGGTGAAATTAAACTAAAGGGTACTGGACAGATGAGGGAGGGGCACCGATTTACCCAGCAAATGAATTGCGAATTTATAAGACTATTGAGTGATTTAGAAGGAGGTTCCAATGATGTTTCAGGTGTCTTCTTTTCATGTCCATTTTCTTCTTTTTCTTTCTCTATCATAGTTTTCTCACTTTTCTTTCTTTCAATTGTTATTCACTAGTCGATGGGGGGGGGGGGGACATGTAATCCCATTTAGCTTTCCCACCGTTTAAATACAATTTTGGTCAAACACATTACTCGATGAATGACAAACATTCCCAGTATATTATTAATCGTACACAATATATACGTGTTTGTAATTCAAAGCAATGCCTATTATAAGTGATATGTACGACAATCTCTGAGTTGATACTATGCTTATGATAGTTTAGCTTACCGACCAGGTTTGTTACCAAATAAATATGTACCCCATCATGTAATCAAGATAGTAAACAGACCTATAGCGGGTTATGAGATAAACAGCGTTTGAAAATCATGAATTAAAGGACTAGGTTAATGTTTGCCTTAACAAAATATTACATATATTATACTCGTATTAAACACCTCCCATGGTGTCATCTAGGCTAAATACACTTACACTTACAATCCAAACATGAAATAGAACTAACCAGATTTGGAGATGATATCTGCAGCTAGGAAAAGAAGAACTTCTGCACAAATCAACAGCATAATTCAGTCATCGTATCTGGGCATTCAAAGAAACGCTGTTTTAGAACTAAATCCGATAATGCACACTATGAGTATGAACGCACATATATGAGAGAGAGACTCCATGATGAAAAGGGCAACAGTATGAATCGAGCTAGACGATGTTTTTGAAGAGATTTACCATATCCTTGCGTTGAAAGCGAAACAAATATCATGATGGATGTTAGCATTTGTATATGTCCTCTTGGCACTGGTTCAGTTTTTAAAACTTCACCTAGCTTTCAATTTAAAATGACAATTAACACAATATAAATGATTAGACAATAGGGGCGCTCTTTCTCTTCAGACATTTTTGAAAAATTACTTCGATTTAGAAGGTATCAACAAAATATCCAATAGTTTCCAATAGGCTTTTGATGTCAATGCAGCAATTTCTTTATTTAGCGCATATAAAACCAAAATTTATCGTGGTTTTCAGTCTCTTGAGTTAAAAGTTACAATCAAAATTTAAAAGAACAGGAAGCAACTATTTCTGGACTAGACAGATTGAATACACTGACGAAAAATAAATTGTGGGTGGGGTATTAGAATGGAGAAAAGCGTGTGTTTATTTTCTGAACACTTTCTTGGAAATAACTCATTTGCTATGCTAATCATGACTGTCATTTATATATAGTTATGTAAGAAATGTGTGTGTGTGATTTTACCATGTAAATTCGATGCAGATAAACCCTTTGGCTGCTATTAAAAAACACACAAATATAATTTTAAACAAACAAACATACACAAGTTCATTTTTCAGGAAAGAAAGAGGTCTATGATAAACGGCGAATGTGGTATTCGGATCTTCCCATTCCCCCAGACACACAATATTCGCGCGCTCACCGCACATACACACATACTCATGCACCCACATACACAGCAAGACAGCCAAACAGCCAGTTCGTCGTTTGCATATATTTTAAGATTATATTATGTTAAATAAACGAATATATGAAGAGCTTGATTCCAAAAGGAACTACATCCCCCTTTTTTAAATCAAAATTGAGTTGTTCGTCTAATAATACTCATTTCCTACATGGGAATAATAAGGATATATTGACTGCTTTGAGAGGCATAGTGGTTTCTATAGGGTCAAGGGAAACTCACAACCTACTATGGCCCCAAGGCGCTTCATATATAATACAACCTTAGTACCAGTAGTATGGCAAAATATATTTTTACCGACAAATTTGATTATGAGCTGTGATACATTTAAGTGTTTTTTTGTGACGATTAATACTCTTAAAGTGCATTTGGATAAATTCGTACCAGGAATCCCCAACACCACCTCGCCATTTACCTGTATGCAACATCTCTGTTTTTCCTGCAAGTAAAAAGAAAAATATTAGCAGAATTAATAAAATAGAAATGATAAATAATACTGTATTTCATTACTTTCATATCATTCATAAGCAATAATTTGTGGTGGCTTTGACAGCTAAATCATCTTGTTTCTCAGTGTATGTAATTTTCATTTCACAACATGTTCTACCCAAAGGTTAAAGGTAGGAATGTAGTACGCATATGTTCTAAAATCCCACCCAACAACATGCCCATCCCAGAAGGAGAAAGAAAACAATAACATGACATTTTCTTGGTGTTAGAGATATTTTTCTTTCCAACACTGAGGAATACTGATGCATTGTTTTATATTGTTAGTATTAAAGATCCTGTACATGATATATGCTCGTCCACTGTAGCATTTCTTCGAGCTCCTCCCCCATACTGGTGCCGGTAAAGATAACATGCCGTCTCTAAAACCCAGACATCTGGGCAAGCAGCTTCAAATCCAAGATGGTGAGTGATGCACTGGAGCTGCTCCTCGTGCTCGTCCATCGTCTGCCCAACCTGTGCAACCTCCTTGCAGCAGGGGCACTCCTTTGGGATGGGCATCCATCAGGGCACATCCACCACTGCACGAACACCTATTACAAATGAAGGAAAATTAATGGAATTATCATAAAAATCATTGACAATAATATATTAACTCTACAAAACATATGGTTGAACCCATTTACAATATTTATACTTATGGGGGATTATTTTTTCTTTATATAAATACAAAATAACAATAGTAGGGCAAACCTCCTTACCCCCCCCCCCCACTTCCCTTGTTCCCTCTACTCGATTTTTTATTTCAAGTCACATCATTTTTTTTCTCCAAATATAAGTTTATTATTTTTTTAATTTTTTTCTCTCATAATCAACATCACAATTAGATTTTCACATTTATTATCAAGTATTCAAGTGTTCAATTTTATTTCACATCTCTTTAAAAAACACATTAAAAGATATACAAACAAATCATTATTTAAAACAATATAAATATATACAAAAAACATTCATTTACATTGTACTGATGAAATAAGGATGAAGGGTGGAGGATGTGGGGGATCAACAAAGGCCATTGGCCTGTCAAGGTTGATCCCCTATATTTCCACCCTTCAAGAGAAATACATTATACAAAATATAAAAAATAAAAACAATCAAACAAACAGATAATATAACATAGCATAATCACATAAAAAACACAACATAATTATTTACATAAATCACATAAAAGGCAATTGGATCAAATAAAACTACTCACAATTAAGAAGATAACATTTATATTTTTTCCTGAATGTAAAAACAGTGGATATTTCTTTTAATACGTTTGGCAACTCATTCCAAAGCTGTGGGCCTTTAAAACTTACTGTAGTTCTTGAAAAGTTAAAAATATAAAAAGGTACATACATTTTATTGGAATTTCTTGTTTTATATTTATTGATGTTGCGATTATATTCGAAATAGTCATGAAAGTTATTGGGCAATAGTTGTTTAGAATAAGAAAACATAAACGCTGCTAGTTGTAATTTATTTATATCAAATATATTCAATATTTTTAACTTTTTAAATAATTGTTGGGTATGTGCTAAATAGTTTGATTTGGTAATTGCTCGTATTGCACGTTTCTGTAGTAAAAACAATTTTTGTGATAAATAAAATGAGCAACCGCCCCATACAATATTAGAATACATAAAATGTGATAGAATCATACAGTTATACAAATTTGTTAAAATCTTCAGTGGTAAAATGTGTTTTAAAATATTAAAGACTCCAATGGATTTAGATATTTTTAAAGCAATGTAATTAACATGTTCCTTCCAGTTCAAGTTTTCGTCAATGATTACTCCAAGAAATTTAGTACTGGTTTCTCTCTTTATACTTAGATCATTAAGTTCAATATTTATTACATTATCTTGTATTCTACAATTCCTACTCTTAAATATCATATAACATGTTTTATCGCGATTAATGTAGAGTTTATTGGCTGTTATGATATAGTCACATTACCCAAAAGTAGCCTGCTCGGCGACCGAGCGGCGAGTTTTTAACCAATTCTGCCCGGCGGCTGGCCGGCCACCGAGCGGCGGCCGCCCAGGCACCGCTCGTTTTTAGGGCATCGCTCGGTCGCCGCTGAAGTTTTAGCGCGGAGTTAAAATTTGGGCGGCGCCTGCTCACTTTTCACTCGTCGCCCAAAATACGCTCGGTGCCTGGGCGGTCGCCGCCCGGGCACCGACCTAATCGCTGGGCGATGCCTAATTCCAGCAGCGACCGAGCAGGCTACTGATCGGTCGATCGCTGCTCTGATTTGTGACCATAGCTTAAACCAAGTTTGTATGCTTTTTATTTCTGAATTAAATAGATTATTTAATGCAACTGGATCTTTACCTGATAAAAATAAACTTGTGTCATCTGCAAATAAAATTACTGATAAAATATTGCTAACATATTGCAGATCATTAATATAAAGTAAAAATAAAAGGGGGCCGAGATTAGATCCCTGAGGTACACCTACTGAAATGCTTTTATATTCTGAATTAAAATTATCAACGCTTACATATTGTTTCCTATTGCACACATAACTTTCAAACCACTGTATTGCATTTCCCCTTATTCCATAATATTTCATTTTTTAAAGTAAAATTGAATGGTCAATACAGTCAAACGCCTTTGACAGGTCTAAAAAGAGAGATATAACTATGTGTTTCTTTTCGAAGGCTTTGGCAATTTTATCTGTTAATTCAATCAATGCATGGGTAGTACTATATCCCTTTCTAAAGCCAAATTGTTTGTTGTGCAACATATTGTGTTTTTCAATAAAAGATATTAATTTATCATAAACAATTTTTTCTAAAATTTTACTAAAAATTGATAAAATAGAGATTGGTCTATAACTATTCAACATATTTTTACTGCCATTCTTATAAATTGGTATAACTTTAGCTATTTTTAATGCATTAGGAAATATGCCTTTTTCAACAGAAGAATTAAATATATTGCACAAAGGAGACACAATTTATTGCATTAATAGAAGATTTAACAATTTTAGCACTAATTTCATCGTAACCAGGACATTTACTTACATCAAAACTCGATATAATATTAATTATAGTAGATTTTGTAATTGGGCTAAAAAATAAAGACTCACAAACAGATCCCTGTAAAAAGCTATTAAATGATGTAGTTACTGCACTATCCAACTTATCATGAATTTTCTGTCCAACTGTACTAAAGTAATCATTGAATACATTTACAATATGAGATTTATCCTTTATAGATCTACCTTCAAATTCAATTTCATTAACATCATGCTTACTTTTTCTTTTGTTCAAAACTTCATTTATAACATTCCATGTTTTCTTTGCATTGTTCATTGCATCCTTAAACTTATTATCATACTATTTACGTTTTGTATCACGTATCAAGTTATTAAATCTATTTCTAAAATTGACATAAGTCGCTCTGCGATATGTCGTAGGATTTTTAAGATATTTTTTGTATAAAATATATTTATGTTTACTCATTTTCTTAATTTCTATTGTAATCCAAGGTTTAACATTTACATGTTTCTTTCTTTTCATCTCTACCTTTTGGAAACATTCGTTATACAATTTCACATATATTTCAAGAAAACTTTCATACTTCTGATTAACATCATCAAGACGATCTAAAAATTCCCACTTCACAGACTGTAACTTTGAACAAAATGTATTGATGTGAACATCACTGAAGTCACGTTTTGAGTAAACTATTTGAGGATCATCTGTATCAGGTTGAGATGAAATCATGATAAAAGGAGTAAGATGATCACTGACATCTGTTAAAATTATTCCACTCAGCTTAACCTTTTCTGGATTATTACAGAAGAAATTATCCAAAGTAGTCGCAGAATGTGAGGTTATTCGGGTTGGCTTGATTATTTGTGGTAAGTAAGAAAGTGAAATAAAGTTATCAATGAATTCATTAACATGTGAAATAACATCAAGTTTCAATAGATCAACATTAAAATCACCCATAATGATGCTCTCCTTTTTCTCATTCATAATAACATTCAGCGGTGCTTGTGTATCATTTATAAAAGATTGTACTCCTTGGTGTGGTGGTCTATACATAACAAGAACTATATAATTATGTACTTTATTATATACCTCAATGGAAATACTCTCAACAGCATTAGTAAACACATCTAAATCTGGTCTTCTTTTAAATCTTATTTTGTCATGAATAAATACTCCTACGCCTCCCCCTCTTTTTCCTTGTCGAGGATTACTTAGGAAGGAATATTGGGGAAGAGAAAAATAGCTATCATCATCATCACTCTTAAGCCATGATTCAGTGACCCCAATTATTGACATAGGTCTGGAAAATGTTTGGACACATTGTAAGAAATTATCAAAATTGCGCTTTAAACTACGGCAGTTAAAATGAAATAAAGTCACTGTAGAACAAGTATCGACATTTTTAGTAGATTCATAAAATTCATCAGGAGTATAAACTTTGTTATCCGGAAGAAGTTCTTCATCAAATGTAGTAGCTAAAGATTTATACTCTCTTGAGCTTTGATTGCAAAGAGAGCAATTATCACAAGTTGTAGAATTCTGCCTATTACATAAAATACAAGTACACAACATAGTACGTTAAACTATATCCTATCAAAAACAAAAACGGAAAAGTCTGCAATATAATAGAATGTATCGGTAGTACGAGCGGATATTATGACTAGTACATGGTATTCGCATTATTTCTCATCAGCTGAATATGGTTTCACTACATTGAGTGATATGGTCTACTGATATGAGCATGAATGTATATTAACTCAGCATTTACCTGTTTACGCTTTACATGACAATATTTTCATATTTTCTTAAGATCAGTCACTGAGTGTATTATTTTCCTTACCGAACCTCCGTTCGTGGCTTTCACTAGAACAGTCACTCTGCCATCTGTGGACCATGCGGCAATTGCATTTGTGTTGAGTTTCACTTCATCCTTTGCTTTTTGAAGCAACATTCTGTTTGCTGCTGTCAAGTCTTCGTCAATTCCTATGTGTTTCCCTTTAAGTCGTTTCCTGTTCCTGATCACTAGATGGCGAGCACGATAAGTAGAGAACTTGACGATGATGGGTCGTGGAGGCTTCGTCTTATCTCCTGGTCTCTTATCATGGCGCGGGGTACCAACACGATGTGAGCGGTCAATATCAGCCAGATTCAGATTTACACCAAGATCTTTGTTTGCAAGATTTATCATCACTGCGTCGGTGTCCTCTTTGTCCTTTTCTGGGATGCCGTATAATCGTAGACTGTTCCTCCTTGAGTACTCTTCTTCTTCATTCAACTTGGTCCTCAATGACTTGATAACTTCAGATCTAGAAGTTTGCTCTTTCTGTAGTGAAGTTATAATGGAAGCTTGTGACTGGAGCGCATTTTCAAGATCCATTACCTTACTCTCTGTTTGTTCCAGTCGATCACGAAGATGGTGTAACTCCCTTGTCACACCTTCAACAAGGGATGTCTGAAACAAGTCTTTAAATCCTTGGCTGTTGAAATACTCTCTGACCTCATCACTTATCTGATCAAAGTCACCTCTCTAATAAACTGAAGCTTTTGTCAATTGGACGACGGGAAACTTTCTGACAGCTTAAAACAACCGGCTTATGAACACACTGCATTAATCTGAACTATAATTTCATACTCAAACTTGATCTCGATATCTCCAGGGAAATTTCGTACAAGCACGCAGGTGCCCTCATTACGTCACACAATGGGCCAGGTAGGAACCAACGTGCGCCAAAAGTCAATCTTGTGACCCCCCCCCCCCCCTTTTTTTTTTTTTTTGGTTCTTGCCCAGTTGAAAGATAATATATTGAAGAATACCTCAGTAAACTAGTTTTGAAGCTATTGATATAAAATTGCTCTCACATATTCATGCTAGTTCAATTCATTGCATGAATGGGTTAAACATGTATAGAAACACATTTTTAATGATATTATTTAGGGTAATTCACTAAAAAATGAACAGGTTATCCATGTTTTTAATTAAAAATCCACATAAAATGTTACATTACCAGGGATTTCCAATTAATTACTGTTACCATCATAAATTGTGTATGCATGTTATTTTACTCGTAATTTCGATAGATGGTTTACATTTAAAACGCTTAAAATCTCTCACAAGGGAACCTATATTGGTCATCTGTTACCACATTATTTGCATGTAAGTATAACATGAGCACATTTGTTTGATGTGTAGGAAGTCGTATTAAACACCCACTACCTCCCTCTAAGTTACATTGTAATGGTGTGAATCTCTCCTTTATATTATGCCAAAGGCTTTTGGGGCAAAATGCATTATAACTAAAGATTTCGGGTTCTTCCCTTTTGTACCCTATACGGCTCGCCAGAGAACAAATTGGTATGCTCATTTTTGTTTAAATGTCCATACTTGTGTCGTGCATGGGATTCACTGATAAATAATTTGCCCATTAGCAAACGATGCTTTAGATACTCATCTTCAATCATATTGACAGACCCTGTTCCTTCCCCCTTATTTTTGTTTTGTATTATCTCCCATGATTATTAACTCTTAAGCTGCCACCCATACAATGCACCCAGTGCCACAGTGCTAATCTCTATTGTGCCAGCAACAAAGCCCCTGCGTGCCAAGTTAATTTTAGGGTTGGTTCAAGTGCGTGTTTTAAAAATCTTTACTATGTTTGATCCACTATAACTTCTCATTCGTATGTTGTATAAACAAACATTGTACATGAGAGTTGTAGGAAAGTTCACCCTTTTTCCATTGATACCAATATCATTTCATGAATTTGTAATTTTGCTGAAGTAAATAAGCACTATCAGTGAGTTGTCGAACCAATCCAATGCGATGGGGAGGCATAATGATGATATATGATATAAAAAAAAATCCAATCTGACTGTTGTATACAAAGACGCGTAATCCAAAGCCGATAATCTGATGCACGCGACGGTACTTTCAATAGCGCTGCAAAAGCACTCAACACGGTGCAATGGGCATGAACAATAACTGTTATTACATCTGCGCGCTAGCGCGCACAAAGCACCGTAGCGGTGGCTCGCTAGCATGAACGTGGCTTTCAATCGATAGCACACTCGCGTGCATATGGCACTATAACAATAGCGCGCTAGCAGTCTCATGGCAGTGTAAGAGTTAAAAGCTGGTGTCGTTTCATTCTAAATCACAATGAATAGCTGCCTTTCGATTTTAAATGATATTATGTATCTGATTTTTAACTTTTTCCAATCAGTTACATGCTAGATATTAATCATACTGATTTGTTAGTAAGACTATACTTTTCCGACTGCGATTACAACTTTAGATTTATTTATTCATTATTTTTCTCAATCATATTTTCTGGATCTAAACGAGGAACATAGCCTTTATATTAATGGCTCCAAATAGATCAATGAAGACTTTGTTATGTTTGTTTTTGTATTTGTTTATATTTATGTACAATGTTGCATACGCATACAAGAACTCATAAACCCACTGTAATATGTGATATTATACATTGACTCAATGCTACATGCTATACACACATACACACACTTAGTGTACACTGTGTTGTATGGGCTCTTCTATACACAATATAACCAGGCATGCTGGATTGCAACCTAACTCTGATGTTTCTCTATGTGTCTTCATTTGAGTACTAACCATACAGCTAAACAACCCCACATTATATGGTGGCAGCGATATAGAACCTACTTGACAATATTTGTGAACTTTGCATCATTTTGGAGAGATTTTGGAGGCCATCTTATTGACACACTGTCATTGGATCAACAGGTGCTCCTTTCAACAGTCCCATATGATGATTTTACTGTGAGTAAACTGTGCATTGACATTTGCATTACTATTGGAGTTTGAGCAGCTGGTATGAACTATGAATGAATCATTTACACCCCGCATGAATTGGGAAGACCCCGACAGAGCCAATGCTGTTAAGATTTTTCATCAGCAGTGTGACTTATACTTCTCGGTCAAGAATGTTGCGATTGGAAAGCAAGTGAATCATGTTCTTTTGTTCACTGGTGCCACGGGTATCAAGCTTTACAACTCGTGGGGTCTGGAAGGTGAAGATAAGAAGAATCCAACTGTTGTTTGGGAGAAGTTCGAGACACAACTGAGGCCAAGGGCAAATTTCCGTGTAGCTAGGCTATACCTTCAGAAATATGTGCAGAAGGAGAGGGAAAGTGCAAATGATTATATCTCGCGTCTGAAGCTGCAGGCATATGACTGTGAATTTCGTGATGACACTGAGCTCGAAGAACGCATCATTGAGCAGTTCATCACAGGCACTAGATATCCTGAGCTCCAGAAAGATCTTCTAGGGAAGAGCAAGTCCCTCACTCTTACACAGATGCTTGAGCTGAGTAGAACATTTGAGGCATCACAGATGCACATGGCTCAACTAGCGCAAGTACAGACACATATTCAGCCTGCATCGATTGATGTAGTTCGTCGGAAGACTAACACTAGTAACAAGTGTCCTAATTGTGGTGGTAATCATGCTCGCAGTCCAAGGGAAGCATGTCCGGCTTATGGCACCAAGTGTAACAGCTGTGGAAAGTTGAATCACTGGAGGAGTGTTTGTCGGTCTCCAGCTCCAAGTACACAGTGGTCTGGGAGATCTCCAGCTTCAAGTACCCAGAAGTGGAAGCAGAAAGCTAAATACGCTGCGCCACATCGCGGAGGCAAGAATGTTCACTCCATTCAAAGCACCAACAATATTGAGGCAACAGCAGCAGTTCCACTACTGAATGACGCAGTGGATGTGCTGTCCTTCAATCGTATTATTGTGTCAGGCATCAGTGCTGTAGAGGTGGATGACAGGGACGACCTAACAATAGCGTATGTGGAAGTCAGACGGGATGAGAGAACCATAATGAAACTGCGTTCGAAGGTTGACTCCGTTGCGGAGGGCAATACGCTTCCTCTTCGGATGTTTCGTGGGATGTATCCTGGCCATCTCACTAAGGATGGAGTTCCTCACCCTCAATCAGTGCATAATTCAAGTGCACGGCTGTTCGCTTACAACGAAACCCCAGTGATGCACTACGGTTCAGTGAGACTGCCCTGCCGTTTCAACAACTCAACTTGGCTCTATGCTACATTCTACATCGTATAGTCCAGGGGTCGTGCGATCATTGGATGTGACACAGGCTTGAAACTGAAGCTGCTTACTCTACACACACGTATCAACGAGATCAAGCATTCAGCACAGATAAGCTCTACTGATGACCTAGTAAGGCATTATCCAGACCAGTTTGACAAAATTGGCAACTTCCCAGGAGAATATCATATTGTTCTTGATCCAGACGTTCAGCCTGTTGTCCATGCTCCTCGACGGTGCCCAATCCACCTACGAGATGAACTGAAGCGTGAGTTTGATGACATGGAAGATAATGGCGTGATCACTAAAGTCATTGAGCCTTCAGCATGGGTCAGCAGCATCGCCGTTTCTCGAAAGTCGAATGGCAAACTCCGGGTCTGCTTGGATCCTAAGGATCTCAACCGAGCTATTCGACGTTGCCATTATCGCACTATCACGACAGATGAGGTGATACACAAGCTATCAGGTGCTCGACACTTCAGCAAACTCGATGCCAAGAACGGTTATTGGTCTATCAAGCTCGACCATGACAGTTCTCTTCTAACTACCTTCAACAGTCCCTTTGGACGGTACAGATATCTCAGGATGCCTTTCGGTCTAGCAATGTCTCAGGATGTATTCCAGCAGCGAATGGACGAAATCCTCGAAGGTTGCCCCGGCACAATAGGGATCGCTGACGATATTGTTGTGTTCGGCAAGAGTGAAGCACAGCATGATCAGAATCTGAAACACCTCATGTCCGAAGCTGTGAAGTACGGTCTGCAGTTCAACAGTGGCAAGTGCAGCATAAAGGTCAACCAGATTTCCTTCTTCGGTATGATCTACGATGCAGATGGCGTCCATCCGGATCCTCACAAGGTCGAGGCAATCAAGTCAATGTCTCCACCTGAGAACAAGAACCAGCTTCATGAGTTCCTTGGTATGATAACCTACCTTAGCCCATTCATACCAAATCTTTCAGCCCAGACTGCAAGCCTACGTGGTCTTTTGAAGCAGGACGCTGAATTCCAATGGACTCCAACGCACCAGACTGCCTTCAATGATTTACGTGACAAGGTATGTCACGATGTAACTCGGGCGTATTTCGATGTTAACAAGCCTACGGTACTGCAGGTAGATGCTTCTCTGCAGGGCTTGGGAGCGACTCTACTGCAGGATGGAAAGGGTATCGCGTTTGCATCAAAGGCCCTCAGTGATGCAGAGACGAGGTACGCCAACATAGAGCGAGAGCTGCTTGCAGTGGTCTTCGGCTGTGAACGATTCCACATATTCCTGTACGGGAAAAGTTTCATAGTTGAGACGGACCACAAGCCCCTGGAGATGATCCAGCATAAGCACCTGGCAGCATGCTCCTTCGTCTACAGCCATACAAGCTAACAATTGTCTACAAGCCTGGTAAGGATGTACCAGTAGCTGACTGCCTATCCAGACGTCCTCTTGGTCCTCCAGAACACATCCACCTTGACCTGCAAATCAACTTTGTACAGTTTGCTCCAGACCGTTTGAGTCAGTTGAAGGAGGAAACAGCCAAGAATGCAGAGTTTGCAGCACTACAGAAGGTGATTGTTAAAGGGTGGCCAGAGAAGAGACGTGAGCTACCACGGCAGCTGCATAGATACTGGGTCTTTCGAGATCAACTTGCAGTTGAGGATGGACTGATCCTGAATGGTGAACGAATCCTCATTCCACACTCCATGAGGAACCTTCATGAAGGTTATCAAGGTATCGAGAAGACACGACTTCGGGCTAAGGCTTCTGTGTACTGGGAATCAATCAATGACGATATCGAGGTCCTGGTGAAAGGCTGCTCAGTCTGCCAAGAGTACAAGCCCTCGCAGCCCCACGAGACTCTTCTCCAGCACGAGATACCTACACGATCCTGGCAAGTCTTAGGTACAGACTTATTTCACTTTGAAGGGAACAATTATCTCATCATTGCAGATTACTTCTCAAAGTTCCCTTTCATCCGGAAAATGCCTCAAGAGTGTACCAGTGCTGCAGTAGTCAATGCGACCCGTCAGGTGTTCGCAGAACAAGGAGTTCCAGAAAGAATCATTAGCGACAACGGAAGACATGTTGACTCCTCAACATACAGAGACTTTGCTACACAGTGGGGATTCAGCCATGTTACATCCTCTCCCCACTACCCCAGGTCAAATGGCTTCATTGAACGAATGATTCAATCCGTGCCACTCCCATTGACAGCCGCATACCAAGCCCAGCTGAGCTTCTTTACGGGAGGAAGATGAAGGACAACTTACCAACTCGAATCCGCAACAACTCCCCAGGTCGTGATGATGTTAGCCATCGCATGCAGCTTCGACATCAGAGCCAGAAGTATCATCACGGCAAATCAGCCCATGACCTAGCACCACTCTCACCTGGGCAGCTTGTGAGAGTCCAAGACCAGACATCACGTCACTGGATAACAGCTACTGTTCGTGAGCAATGCCATGAGCCTAGGTCATACCTCGTCGAGACGCCTAATGGAAGGGTTCTACGCAGAAACCGGCAACACCTCGCTGATATTGAGCCCAGGCGTGTCCATCATGACGAGGAGGGAACCAAGACACCCGATCCTCCTACACGCGAAGAGATGACGCTTGATCCAACGCCCGACATCGGAGGTTCTCCTGCCCCAAGCCCCAACCACCAGAAGACTACCCGCAGTGGTCGGGTGATCAAAAAGCCGGAGAAATTGACTTATTGATAGGACTTTATCTTTGACTTATTGATAGGACTTCATCTTTGGATATTTCAAGTTTGGACATTATGGGGGGGATGTAATATGTGATCTTATACATTGACTCAATGCTACATGCTATACACACATACACACAGTTAATGTACACTGTGGTGTATGGGCTCTTCTATACACAATAAAACCAGGCATGCTGGATTGCAACCTAACTCTGATGTTTCTCTCTGTGTCTTCATTTGAGTACTAATCATACAGCTAAACAACCCCACATTATACCCACCCCAACCTAACCAAAACAATCCAAGGATTCGTACTTTGATTATTTCTAGTTCTTCTATGAATTAATGCGATTTTTCAAATCATCCCTCGCTATCAGAAATGATTTAGCCTAAATGCTATACCTGCATCGAATAAACTACTAACTTAGCAGCAAAACCAGACCCCTAATAACCTTCTTGCAGTTGGTATAAACAACATGTACATTTGAAGCTCCGTGCCAAGCAAAATGCTAATAACATTAACAATTGTAATATTACTTTGAATAATATTCAATCAAATATCGATTTTAAAGGTCAAATGTAGATAATGTTTGTGTAAAGATACTGTGACAAAGGTTCGTACGAATGATACGTTCGTACGAATCTCCCTCTTTTTCCATTGTCTTTCCGAATTTCCATTGTCTGAAAATCGTTCGTACAGCGTTCGTAGCAGTTCGTAATGACATTTGTGACCGAGGCTTTAATTGATCGAGCAATCTTTTCGGCCATATATATGTATTCTTCGCAAAACCTGAACAGCTGAATGATAATTCATCATTTTGATATCAATATTCGTTGTCATTACTAAGTGTCGGTGTTCTGTTTTGTGTGTGTTGTCTTTTAAATGCCTTTGATGATGATATCATTTATCATTGTTATTCTTTAATTACATATTATTCAATTCAGATTATTTAAACCAAATCTCCTGTTGGCATTCTTTACCTATTCACATACCCTTGTTACAAGTAGAGAATGTATAGTTATATATATATATATATATATGTATTTGAGTATATATACTTGATACTTGTGTAGCGCCCTCTATACGCAAACTCAACCAGGTTGAGTACTGGGGAGAGGTGAACAATAATTTCTGAGCGTTATCATTGTTATTATGCATAGTGTGGAAAGACATCAGAGAAACGAAATTCGAAATTCCCTTAAAAGAATGGCTCTTCAAATGCCTTCATGTTCTAAATATGACAATAAACAGTTTGAAAATGAGGCCCGATTTGTATGCCATATGCGTGTGTGTGTGTAGTCCCATATCAATATGTATGTGTACAGTACTTGTTACTGTATCAAGACTGGGCCAAATTTCATATCAATTTCAGTACACAACCAATACTTACATGCTACATAATCAATTTTTGCTCAGCGAATCCACACTATTTCCTTTACAATACAATTGCATGACCAGAACTCAAATGTATGTTTAAGTATAGTGTTCTCTATCTCTCTAGCTGTTTTGTATACAAAGTTTGCATGGCAGGCCCCCTACTCTCTCACTCCGTCGTCCTCCGTTCATTCGGTCGTTGAAACTTCATCCACATATAGCCCTACTCCCGCCATGTAAATATCTTTATTTCCTTGACATCATTTATAAACATTTTAAACTTTTTATGTCACATATTATTCTCTGACATTTCTAGTTTCCACTCTAAAACTTTCAGTTCATACTTGAATCATTCAAACTTTTCATGTTTATCCCTATTTCGTGGATTTTGTTGCCCATCACACTTGTTATATGTGCTTGTATATAATCTTTCTCTTTTGAATTTATTTACCCTTGTGTTCAATTTATGATCCCATATATCTTGCAATTAAATTGCACTCTCTCAATCCATCTGGATTTCATTCAGTTTTTCTTTATTATGATGCTTTTTTGTTGTAATTTGTTATTGTTACATCCTTTTTTTACTTTACACTCATCGTTCATTCCTTATTTTGTATTCTTTAGACAATTGTTTTCCCTCAGATTCTTATTTCATTGTTTATAATTTTGTATAACTTCTTTTAAAATGTGCTTGTGTGTTATTTTGTCATGCCCTAAACCCTTGAAGAAATAATTGTTTCATATCATATCCTCAATTTCCTCCATCATTTCACCATGGCCATCGATCGACTCTGTATCTGAAGCTAGCTGTGGCAGCGAAGAATTTAGGGAATATGAAATGCTTCAAGTCCTTCGCAAGATTAACCATTTGTGGCTCATTGTTTTATCTGTGCAGCTTTTATTGAAATGCATTATAAGGAGCTGTCATAATATAGTGTAACAAGCAAAGATAAACTTTTAAAACCTCATCATTTTTTTTTAATCTGTGCAGCTTTTATTGAAATACATAAAAAGGAGTACATTTGATACAGGTCTGTCATGCAGTGCACTCAGTGCAGTGCGAATATAAAACGATTGCTTGAAACTAATGAATTCATCGACGAGTCATAAAATAATTCGGGAATAGACCTTTAATGAACAGAAATACATACAGACTATGCAAATTATAATAATTACTGATCAATAGAAAATTACTGTCCACTAGACGGTTTTCCTTATATGTTGAGGTAAAGTTGAAATACTCCAAAAGCAATATTGATTGTTTTTGTTGTCTACACGTATGCCACGATTAATTGCTTAGTTTAGGATTCGATATACTCAGATACAAACGCAATTAAATATATAAATAACCTGAAAGTCTCCCAGGATTTTACAATGCAAGACTTTTTTTGCTACGAACATATTATTCTTTTTCGTCCAATGTAAATTATTATTGCATTCTATATTACAAATGCTGATCTTATTCAGAGTGAAACAGTGCAATGATGTGGCAATTTTATGGATATACATACATGTACATGTGAGCTTATATGATAATTATGATATCTGCCATTATAGTAATAATCATTAATTGATATATATATGTTACAAAGCCCTCACTATTTGAATTTAATCTCACATAATCAAGCACTACTGTTATGCAGAAAAACATTTTTAGGATTAATTTGATTGTACATCTTAGAGCTACAGGTTAGAGTTACAGATAATGTGTATACAAATGAATTGGAAGAGGCTATTGCTATATTACCAGTTACCATGTATCAATCAATGTTTTAAAAAGTACTATTGTTCAACACATCACCGAAATATTGCATTATTGAAACAATACACTTTATACATACATGTACTAGTTAACAGCAAATTGTTTTTAAAGTGTTACTCATAAAAATATAGTGTTCGTCATCTATGTACGGTGTTGCTTACAATGTGATCCTGCAGGTGGTTTGATTTACAGGCCAGAGTAGGAGATTAAATATACTTTGAGAGCAAGTAGACATAATGAAATGCAAGTCGTGCCGTACAAGTTTAAATGTGGCATATAATCGAAATACAATGCATTCTAAACAATTGCAGAACAGCAGGTTTTGATATTCTACATGTATTTGCTACATTTATTTAGTAGTTGAGAAATATCCTTTGACAATTCTTGAAACATGAATTTTAATTTAGATATCATCATTATAGTAACAAATGCGTTGCAAAGAAATCATGATAAAATACGATATGAGGTATACTTCCATAGTTACAGTAAAGCAAAGAAATCATGATAAAATACGATATGAGGTATACTTCCATAGTTACAGTAAATTCTTTTGAATCAGTTAATAGTAATTTTTCGTTATAAACCAGCGATTAAATATATTTAGATGTTTACGTCATAACTATACATACAGAAATAAACATTGCAATTTATATACATGTTTGATAAATTTGCGTAAAACTGTTTTAATAAACAGGACAAGAATTACTTTGTGCAACGTTTGCAATAGATAAAGGTGTTATGTTAGGGGTTCGAATTTTTAAATGCATTAACATGTCTAGCAGTATGTTCTTAAATCGAATGTGGAATTGTTTACAATGTGATGATGGAACCGAATGAAAGATGATTTATACCTTTCGAGTAATTTATGTTTATAAATAAAGAATATCAATCTAAACACAAAACATCGACATTCCCTTAATATTAATTTGATATAACTACTTGAGTATGGAGTGAAATATATTCAGTAGATTTCGAGGTGTGAAAGAATTCGATAAAATCATGAAAATAGTACTCTAAAATAAATTACATGGATCATATACCATGTATAAGCCTACTCGTACACTTTTAAAAATAATGTTGGGCATCAGATATTTTCAAATAATAGTTTGTTCTTCATGCTCTTGATATGTTCACATTTGAAATGATCTAAGAATATATGTGTTCCTTTAACACACCGGAAAAAAAACCAAAAATATATTCAAGCATTCACCAACTTTAATCCACGAAAGTTTGTGACGTATAATTTCTTTCTCTACTGAGAAAGGACTCTTTATTGTTGATTATGTGGGATCTTTGTACCATTTCTGATTTGGCATTATTCATACACAGCAGACACAGCCCATGATTTACCCAGTGCGTCAATCTTCTTTATCGTGAATGAAACATGTTAAGGAGACGGCATAGGTGGTATGGCATTCATGTTCATATATGTAGTGGTTGTTTTAGCATTAGCTTCGTGTGCTGTGGGAAGGGTATTGATATATTGAGGATCACTGGATTCGTTGTTAGACGCATTTTTGTCTGTATTCACATTTACTGCCCTAGAAAACTTTCGAGTAGAACTATGACTAACAATCATTATTGTCTGGGTCGTTTTGCAGCGCATTTTCATCGGTCATGTCTCTATTTACATAGACAGCCTCGGAACACCTTCGAGTAGCACTAGAACTGATGTATTCGTCATTGTCGGTGGGAGAAATTGGCTTCATGTCCATGTAGTAGCTTGTAGTTGTGTCATTGTCGGTGGGAGAAATCGGCTTCAAGTCCATGTAGTAGCTTGTAGTTGTGTCATTGTCGGTGGGAGAAATCGGCTTCAAGTCCATGTAGTAGCTTGTAGTTGTGTCATTGTTGGTGCGAGGAACAGGCTTCAAGTCCATGTAGTAGCTTGTAGTTGTGTCATTGTTGGTGCGAGGAATAGGTTTCAAGTCCATGTAGTCGCTTGTAGTTGTGTCATTGTTGGTGCGAGGAATAGGTTTCAAGTCCATGTAGTCGCTTGTAGTTGATTTAGAGGCGTGAGATGGAGGTACTGGTGCTATTTCATCATATTCTCCCTGGTCCACCTACAATAATATTTTCAAGCAAAATACCCAAAGTGAATTTTAAAAATGTCAAATATATATGTTATTATTCACAGTAGGCCTATGTATCAATGGTTTGCATTTTTTAATTTTCCTTTAAACGGTGTCTGAGCCTTTCTGTAAACGTAAGTATATCAGTAATCTAAAGAGGCAAAGCATTTTTACTACCTAAAACACAGCGGCGTATATAAAGGAAGTATGGCGCCAGGGACCGAGAACAACATTTTGCCACAACCTTTATAAGATTTTCTGTTCAAAAATACAAAATTCAAACTTGTTCAAAGCTGCTCAGCAACTGATCGTCAATTTTGTTTAAATTTTAATTGAAAAAAAAAAATTTAAAAAATATATATATTTAACTAGACAATTCAATTCATGGGGTTCAATTCTGATTTAACTGGGTCATTAAAATGTATGATTTCTGTTAAGAATGCTGAATTTTTAGAGATTAGTTGTTTCGGCATGCCGCAGCTGAACATTAACCGATATGCATGTATTTCGCAAGAAAACTATGATTGATTAATTAATGCAATTTGGATTTCACCTTAATATTTTTTTTTTCATATCATATCAATAAGTATTGCAAAATTATAGACCTACCATTTGACCTTATGGCTGCTTGTGTTTTCCACTGTCTGCTTGGAGCGCACAGAATACAATTAAATGTAAAGAAACATCATGTTAACACAAGCACACATTTTAGCATAGGTACTTCATTTAAAAGTTTGATCTAGATTAGAAAACTTGACTTAATTTATATTGAAAACAATATCCATGATAACAGATCAAAGAATCGATCTGCTTCAATTAAAAACTTTTCTCCTATATGATTTTACCTCGAATTGTGAAAAATAAAATGTTTGAAGCCTGCTAGGAAATATGTTTTGTTTTGGTTTCTTATCATGTGCATATAAATAAAATTTAAAGTATCCTATTTAATATTTTTCTGAATGGCAGTTCACTTTTCCTTTATCCTACTTTGATCGTTATAACTAATTTTTGTTTTCCTGTTTGGAACTATAATAACTGGAAATGTTTTTCTTCCCACATTTTCTTAGACCTCAATTCCTGTCTGAGTATTAAAACTGTAAGTTATCATCATGAATGATACAGCTTCTACAAGCACAATGTACGAAAAATCAGGAGAGAAAAGGGAGATTATAATAGGTTAAAGTAGTTGGTAAGAGGATGTGAACGTGTAAGGGTTATTTATGATAAACAGGAGTGCACATGTTATTAGCAGCGGAAAATTGGAATAGTTATACAAATAATAGTGAAAACCGCAAATAACGATAAATAAGGAGATAAAGAAACTCCGGAAGGTAAATTAATGAAAAGGAAAGAAACAGCTTAACAAACATTATGTATTAAGACTACCAAAAAAAAGGTGTCAGTGTGGTAAGAATGCCATCCAAGGGCAGCATAATTGATCGAGAGACACAGAAGTAAAACGAAAGGGAGAAGAAAAGAAACACAACATAACACCATAATAGGAATCAAGAGGTGGCGAAATAAAAAGGAAACGTAACAAGAACTTGAAAACAGAAGCTTCAAGAAAAAACGTTTAAAAAGGAATGGGGAACGTATTTTTTTATTTTGAGGTTAACGTAGGGGGCCAGCTGCTTTACGACATACCCTTCTTTCGTTTCACACAGCATAACACTCCATAGAAGTACATCAAACCCAGTGAAATCAGCAGGATAAAGCCAGCAGCGGCACTCACTCCAATTGCGATTATCATGTAAGGAAGGCTACTTTCAGTTGATGGCTGCTTCTCAGCTGGTGAGTCAAGGAAAAAAAATACCATAACTAGATTGTTGTGGTTATTTGTTTTTTCAACAATTATGTAGGAGATTGGTTTAATGACAAATTTAGTAATATATCCATGGTTTATGTATGGATGTTTCCTTCACATTTCTATATCCTTTGCGTTTCAAATAGCGTTATACGAAGCCACGTAGGAGGATGTGTTGTGTTTGGCAGAGTGAATATATATTACTACTAGAAAACCCACACACACCCCAATGTATCCACCCACACCTGCACACATGCATGTGTATTATCCTTAACACATAAATACTGACACGTACCCATGAAGACATGGGTATTCATCTATACCCATGTGCATGTAATATGTGAATTTTAAAGCACATGTGAACCCAGCCACACATGGATCCACCATCACACACAAATGTTAATCCAATCCACATACACACATTCATACACTCATCCACACAACACACACACGCACACAAACATGTGAAAACGTCCAAACACAAAGGCATATTCATGTTCATCCACCCACCCATGTACATACATACAGCTAATATAAACGTGAACTCTTTCTGTCCCATGTCCATTTATCGTTATGTATGTAGATTACATCTACGTAATGTCGGCTTTACGTTTCAATGTATAGTTATTATAGTAAGTTATAAAATTTAGGAAGCATGTTGTGATGAATATGCAGTTGCATTCAATAGGGGACTTCTGCCTTTTTTCTTGCCACTTAAAAAATATATTGTATGTTTCGAAACCTCGTTTTCATTAAGATCTTGACAACTTTCGCAACTAATGGGAATTGATGGTTTATGTATAGAGGCTATCTCAAAATAGTCTCTTTTACTTAGGAATAATCATAAAAGAACGGATAATAGCTTAACCTGTTAGATCAGCTGGTGTACTGCATAGTCCCCTTCCAAAGGTCACCAAAACTGTGTCATCATAATGGTCAACGCTGACCTCTGTGCCAGGTTCAACGCACTTTGATCTATTCACAGAGGCACAGTCTTGCCCGCTGTAAGTCCTCAGTGTGATAAAGCAGATTTCATACAGGGTTTGGTTTGCCTCTGACAATGTTAAGATATGTTCTTGTTTGTCCCAGCTGGTTGTTATGCCTATATGACGAAAACAAAAACAAAACAAAACAAAAACAGAGGGAAATAATGTTGGTATTACTATTTTTGGGAGAGACAAAGAGTGGGATGTGTTATGTATTTAGTAAATCGTTTAATTTGATTGTGAACACACAGTCTTAAGATGAGTAGACATACAAGGTTTACGCTAAAGAGGGAAAGGTTGTTGTGTTTGCTCTGTTTGATCTGCATCCCACCTTATTTCTGCTCGGTCAAACTGTATTAAACCTGTCAGAACTAGCTATTCGTTTTAATAATTGCATGGAAGAGAATATAATTGTGTTATTCTGTTGACTGATTCAAACTGAAACTGAAATATATCCCTTTCACTGGACTTAAGAAAGACGACATGTGCAGAAAATATGTTGTAGATCCCCAAAGAACTCCTTTCTACAAAAACCACATTTGTGCTGATCAAGGTATTCTGTCCCTCAAATGGTACGAAAATGATATAACAAATTAATATTAAAGAATTTTCTCTCACATCCAACCAACCAACCAAACAAGAAAACAAAAGGCATATTTCTTATTGATAAAGCTTCCTTTCTTACCATAGCTCTCGGGTTGCAATGCTGTGTACAGCCCAAACAAGGAAGTATGAAGAAAAAACAAGAGACAGAGTTGTTAATAAATTACGTTTGATAAGTGGTTTTTAATCTCAGGGTTGTGATTTGTAAAGTGTCGATTTAAAATGAAAGAAATAGTTATAAATAACTCAGACAAGTTTATTTCATCAATTGGAAAGTTGTCCGTATTTAATGATTTAGTAAGTGCTTTACACTCAATGTATAAAGTATACAGTATAGATTGAAGTGGATGGTGGTGAGAATTACACTTGTGCAATACTGCAATGAGTTTCATCAGTAATGCTTTGTCTATCATCCGACCACAACCATTACCATGCAGCATTAACAAAAATAAACAGTTATAACTGAATCTACGCAATAGCGGGAACTAAAATGGAAGTGTATGCACTCATAAAGCAAATGACGGAAAATTACAAAATAATGCTTTCACTATTAAACAAAGAGACATAGTTTTTGTATAGCTTGTGTGGATGTTCACATTTATAACGTCAAGCAAGTCAGAAATTCTCGTTAATTATAAACTTACGAGTTGTTGAAGCTACTATTTGCACTGCGCTACTATTCCCCGCGCTGTTCACTGCCCATAGAGTCATCCGGTACCAAGTGAAAGGCACCAGCCCCACCAATGTGTGGGAGGTCCCGGTCAAGTTTGTGACAACACCACACCCCTCTACTTGCGTGTCGTTTGGACAGTGTTCCAGAGCGAAAGTTTGTTGCATCCCGCCATCGAATCCTGGTTGCCAGGCAACGATCATATTTGAAGATGTCGTCTGGTTTTTGTCGACGAAGAACCGAGAAGGTGGATCTGGGGTAACTGTATGTAGACGTAGAAAAGGGGATTTAACATGATATAGTAATAATTAAATATATATATATATATATATAAAGCGAAGACACTAAGTTTGGATACTTGTTTATAGGTTCCAATCAGCAACAATTCAGTTATGTTGTCATTTTGCATGAGTTTTTTCCAAAGCATCCATCTATATATGTAATCAACAAATGCTTCTATTGTTCAAATGCCTCGCTCTTGATCAAGAACATCAGGCCTGAAAGACAAATAAATATGTGTCTTCCATGCATAGCAGTGGCATGATATCCAGGGATTATATTTGGATAATGGAAATGAAATTGTTTAGAGTAATTAACAGAGGACCGAGCCGAGACCCTTGTGGGACCCCAAATAGTACTGGAAAAGCGCCATAGACAGCATCATCATTTTGTCGGGGTAAATGTATAATGGTTGAAGTGGATTTTTTTTATATTGTCTTGTATTCAAATAATTTATGTTCCTACTAAAAATATAGATGTTTTAAGATGTTTTATCATGACCAATGCTGTTGATATACTCACTAGAATAGTTCAAAGTCACAGTGGCGTTAAATATTTATTTGATTGCAGAGTGTAAGAAATACAAATTGTAAGCTAGTACATTCCAATTATTATCACAGGACTGGGATGAAATAACAACCAGATCAATCTATTTATATTTTCTTATTTTTACTTTGATCGCTTTTACCACTCCCCTTTTCAATTGGAAGGGGGTGGTTATGCCCCCTAATTCTCACCAGAGAGGAGGCATTCCACTGCCTCATCTACAACATAAACTACTTAATTACCAGTTCCCTAACACAATCGTCGCTGTTTTCACGAAGTGACGGTAGTGAAAAAAAATTGCATTCACTTTGCGTTACGATTTTCCTCACTACCGTCACTTCGTGAAAACAAGGACGAATTGGGTCAACAGCTAGGTCAGTGCTAACACCTGTGCCGGGTTCCATACACTCTGTTACATTAACGAACAAACATCCAACATTTCTCTCCTCTATTTTTGCTATGAAGATATAGCAGATGCCCTCCTAGGGTTGGTTTGCATTAACAAAATATCAACAATCCTTAATTTGTTCAAGAGTAACAATTAAGGATAAATGAGCAACAAAAAAAGCAAAACAAATCTTAACAAAAGCATAAAAGAGAAGACAACAAATACAACGATGAAGCGTTTCGAATGCTTCAAACTTACTAGAGTGGTTTAAACTGCCATGTGGGAGCATTTCTTTTTAATGGGTTTGAATTTATGGAACATGGGCATCCCCACTTGCATAATTTAGAAAAAACAAATTCTGTGGAACCATATCTAAAGTTGGAGGTGAAATACGGAGTACATAGATACATTTCGGAATGCTCTCACAAACCACTCCAAAAAGCCCAACCTAACTTTTCTAATCTTAAGCTTTTCAGGATCAAGTACAGTGTAGGGCCCATGGGAGTACCGTAGACCATGCACTCTATACAGCTTTGCTGTTTCTTTCTTTGCATTTTGACTGATACGGGTCTGTGCTTGCAAAAGAACTAATGATAAGAAGATGGTAATATATATACAAAGACAAATTAATGATGGCCCCGTCAACCTAGGGATACAATGAAAATACATTTCTACTTACCAAAATATGTGATGTTGAAGACTGCACTACCAGAGCCATAGTTTGAAAGAGCAATGCATGTGTAGTCACATGGATCTTCGAACAGATGGCTTCGAATCGCCACTACACTGGAAGTCAGCGTCTTATCTTCGGCTAAAGTCTCGGAGAGTGATATATTACGAGTGCCATTAGAAAGCCGGCGTGTGCCGTTACAGAACCATTGGAAGATAAAAGCAGGAGGGTTGGCGTCGGAGGTACATGTCAACATGAACCCAGTTCGCACTTTATTTGAAGTAAGCCGTCGAGAAGTCACGAACACAAATGGGTCATCTAAATTAGAAAAAAATAGTGAACATTGATTTGTTAAACGAGGTGATTAAAAAAAGAAGGAAAGATTAGGGCTGGTAGGACTGGGGAATTAAATCAAGGTTATTAAAGTGGGACTCAAAAACATTTGTCAATGCATGAAGGAAAAAAAAGAATACATGACATTAAAGCCTATTCCTTTTACTGGTCGTTATCCATCTGCATTCTTTGTTCAGATCAAAACTACAATTTACATACATGTAAATAAAATAATGTGTATAATTAGAAGGAAAACAAATAAAGCAGACGAAACTATTGAGTATAGTTGATAAACGCGTATACTTACCAATATCAAACGCAATTTTAGGAGGTTTTCTATTTATAATGTCCCTACCAAAAGTTCTAATGAAATGGTATACTCACATGATATGTTTAAAACCATGCTATCATTCAGCGACCGCAATAAGGTTGGAGTATGTGGAACTTCCGGCATAGAGGGTGTTTTAGGTTGAACTGCCTGGCAGAGAAGAGGTTTCCCATTATCAAACCTGTTTGGATTGAGGTTGAGGGTGCTTTTAGCATCATACCTATCAGCCTCATTCATTAAAGTCTTAAGAGACGAATCATGAGTCACATTTCTAGATCCGATGTACCAATGGATAAGCGGAGCAGGGTATCCATTAGCAGCTGTGCAGCTTACATTGGTGCGTATACCTTCGTATAGATCACCGAGGGTAGATATGTTAACCTCATCTGGTGAGCCTTAAAACATAAATAAAATAAATAATCATGTGTAAGGCCTTAAAGTTCAACATGTCCTTTGGTCAAATATAGAATCTCTTATACGTAGTACTTAGTTGTACAAAGAGGAGGCAACCCAGTGCCTTAGGGGTAGACGTTCGCTCTTCCCCTTCCCATCCAAGGTGACGTCAAATTAGTAATGACTTTGATGATTATTTCGTTATGATCGGGTAAATTATAATAAATGAAACAGTAACCTCTTTTGAAATGTTAGTCTTGAAAGAGACTTTCAGTAAGTCCAACACATTTACGTCGAAGTAAGATCGAATACCGATATATTGAAAGAATCAAAACTCACCGTAAACCATCAACTTGGCTATCAGGTGATCAACCAAGACTTCGTCAAATGATGCATGGCATTGAATGAACATTGCATGGTGCTTTAACTCTGGATGTACTGCGATGGTACTTTTGGTGTCAAACAAATTTCGATCTAAAGCATTGCGATACTTTGAAAGGTTTGAGTTACCGGGACTACTACTGGTATCTCCAAGAATAGTCCATGATAGTTCAACTGCTGGTAATGATCCAATACTTTTACAAGTGATTGAAGTCGACGAGCCTTCTTGAATGTAAATGTAAATTAATGTTGACCCAGACTCGTGTTCCTGGTTAGCTCCAGTTGGAAAAAGTGACATGCTAGAGGGTAGAACTTAATAAAAGAGAGTGAGAGAAAAAAAATCGTTACATAAAATTATATAAGAAACGCTAGATATTGTTAAAAGGAACGAGATTACTTTTCATTCTACGTTTGGAATAGAAAGAAGATACTTGTAGAGAAAATATGAATCTCTTGAAAGACATTCATAAATTTGTATTGAGATTATTCCCCCAAACATTTACAAAATGTGTGATCTTAGTGGAGCAATTCATAAAGAGTAACAGTAACAAGACATGGACTCAGCTTTGATGACATCGGCACCACAAAACAATAACGAGATTGTGCTCTCTACTCAACACATACTTACCTTGAACATTCAGGTGAACTGAGCGTTGAAGATTATTTTGTAGTTGTGGATGTGATACCAGACAGCGCAGAATCTTCCCTTGATCATTCGTAGAGGGCGTGATCGTAGCAACCCTCCGAGAGACATATCCGTTGCCTTGTGCGACATCAGACTGATCGTGAGGAACAACGGTTACATCATCTGGTATACGCCATTCCAATACTGCAGGAGGCCTTGCCCAGTCTGCTGCACATGTGAAGTCATACGTCTCTCCAGCAGTTACTGTTATATTTGCGTTGTTAGGGTAATAATCGATCGATCTCCCATCCGTGATAAAGAGCCAATAGGGCGCAGCTGGCGGCAAAACAGGGAACAGTCACGATGAATAAAGCTCACTTTAAATTGTACGATTCATCATGGATAGTCTACTTCCATTAATTGGATCTATAATTGCACTAACCATAGTCTTTCAAAGTTTGCTACTTAAAATCACATACTTCATCAATTTACAAGCAATATTTGGTGTGATTATCAATTAGTTTGTTGCCGAATATAATCTAGATAATTTGGGAGCAGTAAAATAGCAAATTAATATAAAAAGACATGCCCGAATTAAGAATTTCCTCGATTTTCCTTTAAAAAAAACAATATGCTAATAACCTGTATCAAGTTATTATTATTCGCCGACATGTTTGAGTAAATGTTTGACAAAGAACTATTTATCGTAAGGGTCTGTTTAAACAATACTGTGGAACCAGCTTATTTTTCAATACTGAATTCGGCATGTGAATACTATGCTTTTACCTGGTAGTAATGGCGTCACTTGCATGATAGTTGATCCTGTATTCGCTGGCCCATCTGTACCCCTTATAGTGCATTTGTAGTTATCTCCATCATTTGTTTCAAGTTGTTTTATTGTTAGATTCACACTATAATAATCTGCTAACAAGCTGAATTTACTTTGGTCGATAACAGTCAACCTACAAAAAAGATGTTCCTGACAGTCGTGAGAGGCCAGCGTATTAAGACCACCACTCCCTTCCCAAATGACAAGTCGATTCCTGGTTTGCGGCGTGAAGGTACAGACCAGTGTGAAATCTTCCCCGATGACTGGTAGAGAGTTGCCTGTCCGAATCGACACTTGAAATGCATGGTATTATGTATGGGTGAAAGCATACAGTGGCGTCGATTGAACCCATCCCCTTAGAGGATACTGGAACAATGGGGGAAGGGTGGCACCGGCTTACTCAGAAAACGACATGCGAATTCTCAAGACTGCTGATTGAAAAGGAGGGAGGTGTGGATAATATTTTAGGCGTCTTTTTTCTTGTCCCTTTTTTCCTTTTCTCTTTCATTTTTAGCTCACCTTTTTTTTTTTTTTTTTTTTTCGATTGCTAGTCACTACTGGATGAAGGGGAGCGGCGCGCCCTACCCCTGTAGCTTTCCCACGGTTCAAATACACTTTCTGTAAAACACATTGACGAATAATGGCAACGGACCAACGTTTCGAGTATATCATTGAATTGCCCTGAATAGTTTTAAATACGTGTTTGCCATACAAAGCATTGCCTAAGTCTAAATGAGATGTACGCCGAGTTTGAGTTTGTAAATTTCTTTTGATACTTTGGGAACTAACCCTTACCCTACCCTAACCCTCATCCTTAAGACCAGGTGTGTTGCCAATGTTAAGAACTGCTGTAATAGTAATTGGATAATCAATATACTTCCATCATAAAATAAAGCCATTATAAGGTAGACACAGCATTTGTAAAAACATGCATCGATAATTGGTTAGTAAATCGACTTTATTACATTGTTACGTCTCCCTAATTCTCCTCCAAGGCTTAGTACGAGTGACTTTCATTTCATTTCATTTCATTTTTATTTTTTCACTTCCAACAAAATACAATACATGATAACGAATACAATGTAAAATGTATACAAAACATAGTTACATTTGTAATAAACAAATCTTAATAATAATTTATACATTTTAGGAAGACAAAAAAAATGAATCTTAAAATTTAACTGTATTTATATTTTGAGGAAATGGAGAGGTCCACTAAAAAGCAGAGCTTGTAAATTGTGGACCATTCAGATAATAATGAGTGTGAAAAAAAATATGGAATACATAATCAATGAAAGAAGTATAGTGGCGAACAGAGAAAATTTATTAATGACTGTAAACAAGAAGACGTAACAAATTACATGACGAAGAAAGAACAGAAAAAAGAAGAAGGAAAAAAAGGAAAAAAATAAAAAAGGAAAAAAATAAAAAAAAAATAATGTGAGCTGCGTTTGGAGGGGAGGAGAGGAGAGAAAAGGAAAGTTGTAGAGATCGAGCACGAAATAGGAAGCGCACAAAATCCTTGAGATAGCTGAAACAAAAAGAACAAGAACATGATGGCAAGTATTTTATTTTTTTTTTTTTTAGATGGGCTGAAGAAAAGAGGGAAAGAAAACAAATTGGGAAGGAGATGTTCTATCACAATACATTTCGAAATATTGTAAGAGTGTAATAAGGAAAATTTCAACTTTTTTTAAAAGCAATTAGTGAAGGGGAAGTTTTAAAATCTACATGCAGAGTAATCCAAAATGTAGGGCCTTCAAAAATGAACGTGTTCTGTGCAGAACATGTTCTCAAAAGAGGTAAGTGAAACTCATCGGATTGTCGAGTGGGATATCTATGAACAGCATGGTTTTTAAGAAACATATCATTAAACACAGAGGGCAGTATACCATTATTGTAATTAAACATAAATTGACCGAGCTGAAAATAAGTACAAATCCTTAATTTTTAAGATGTTATTTTCAAAAAATAGAGGATCAGTATGGGAGCGTATGGGGGCATTACAGATAATACGAATAACTCTCTTTTGCAGCAATATAACTCTTTCCAACAATGCATGATGTGTATTGCCCCAAACTATAAGACCTTAATTCAAATATGGCAAGATCAATGAAGAATACAGCATAAATAATGATGATTGTGGTAAGTACAATTTTAGTCTATTAATTACACCAATATTGCGCGAAATGATTTTACATGTATTATCAATGTGTGGTTTCCAAGAAAGTTTATCATGGACTGTTATACCCAAGAATTTGGTAAGAGGGACATGTTTCAAAGGGGTATTGTCAAAAATAATGTCAGAGGGTAATGAATCCAAAGAGTTACTAAATAGCATGTAGTTTGTTTTCTGGAGATTAAGTGACAATTTATTTGCTTGTATCCATTGCAATATATTTAATAACTCGGCATTGATTTTATCAACCAGGACTTTTGGATTTTTGTGTGAAAAAAATTAATTAGTATCATCTGCAAATAAAATAAACGACGGGGAGTTATACGATTTACAAAAGTCATTTATATTAAGAATTAAGAGTAGCGGGCCTAGCAGACTACCTTGTGGGACACCACAACTAATATTGCATAATTCAGATGCATGCTCGTTTAAGTGTACATATTGCTTTCTGTTAGATAGGTAACTCCAGAACCACTCCAAGGCCTTTCCACGTACACCATAGTGAGATAGTTTGTGAAGTAAAATTTCGTGATTGATCGTGTCGAAGGCCTTGGAGAAGTCCAGGAATATACCTACAGTGTGTGACGATGTATCGATTGCGTGGGCAACCTTCTCAACAAAAGACATTAAAGCATGAACGGTGCTGTACTCTTTTCTGAAACCAAATTGGAAGTTTGAAAATACATCATATTTTTTCAAAAAGGACATCATCCGGATATAGATTATTCTTTCCAAAACTTTAGAAAATGAAGATAATAAAGAAATCGGGCGGTAGTTACTCACATCCAGTTTATCACCCTTTTTAAATAACGGAATAATTTTGGCTATTTTCATAGAATTAGGAAATTTACCATGTAAAAGTGATATATTAAAGATGTGAACCAATGGATCTGCAATAAAGGGAATAATGGATTTTGGTATGACATTATTAATTCCATCATATCCTGAACTTTTCTTATCTTTCAGGCTAGAAACAATTTTCATAATTTCTTGCCTATTAGTTGGAACAAAGAAAATAGAATTTGGATTGTGAGGGCCTAAAAACTCCACACAATTTGTGTTTGAAGGTGAAATGTTTTTAGCGAGATTATCACCTATGCTTTGTTGTTATTATTGTGCAGGGCCCTCAGGTAAATAGTTTGTTAACTAAAGAGGCAACCCTGTTGAAATAAAACTGTAAACCAATAAATGAAAGAAAGTTCCAATAACAAAAACAATCTAATAACTGGGACTGTCCACCCTCGATGAAAGACGGGAGAAGATGGTATCGGGTCTGGTCAAAGGATTGGCCAGACTAACGTCAAACCTTTACTCCTGGTTTCTTCTCTTGCGATCATTTTTTGAATTCTCGATCATTGCGAAATGTCCAAACCTATTCTGATAATCTTAGGTAATGGACATATCTAATTAACTAGATTATAATACATAAATACAATGCTACATTATAATACAACATAATTGTTTCGCCGAGCGATGATTTTTGCTTGGTTTAGATTTTCTCTTTTTTTGCTCTTATAAGCTACCATAGGTTAAGTTCGGCACTGTCGCCATGTTCTTCAGTCAACACAGAACGCAGTCAGAAATCTAGTCAAGTCTGGCTAGTTTACCAGTTAACCCGTCAGTTGCCATTCATGTATTCCCGACGAAGTTTTGTCCCGCCACAGAAGTGAGTGTTTAGATTAATATAAACTGGAATGTGAACTCATAAAACAGAAAATAAGATAGATTCAAGTTGAACTGTAAAAAGAACTGTATTTAACTCATTAGCATAATGCATGTGTGGCATTGGTTCCAAAATGGCTGCGCCTAAAAATGGCCGCGCCTATGAGCCGTACTTTTATTCATGTGTTTTTCCAGTTAAATGATCATTGTTAAAGCAGAATTACAGTATTAGGCAAATATAGTTTTATGTCATTTATAATGGGAACAGTGTAAATTTATAGAAGTCCTGAAGATAAAGGATGTTTATTATTGTGGATGCTAGAATCATGGATTTTATGCAGTTTGTGTGGGTGACAAAAGTTGGTCTGTAGACATGGTAGAATTTGATTTAGCTTGCTTAAAAGTTGCAAGACACTATTTATTGACTTGGTGAAAGGTTAAACTTTGCACCTCTGACATGGTATATCGAGTCAGAATTGAAAGAAACTGAGTATTCATTTTAAGAGTTAATAATGTAACTCGAAAGGCTTGCTGTAGTGCATATTAGAAAATGCATTAGGTTTTGTAGCCGTTGGTTACTCTGGATTTTTGATAGTTAAAGGACGAGGTCAAGATTGACAGTTTATAGAACAAAAGCAAAAGGTGTTTAAATGAATCTTTATAGATACAGCTACTTGGTTTATTCAGATATTTTGTATTATATCTTGCATTCTTGTGTAACATGAATGATATACTAAATCTATTGTTGTTATTTTATCTGTCTTTACAGATCGAATAAATAAGCTTAACAGCTTAATATCTCCATTTATGGCTGGACTCCCAATCTTCATTTTCCCTTTCCTCGACTATTCATTGCATTCGATTTCTACGCTGACCTGGAATAGGAGACGACGAAGGGATTAAGTTAACCAAGATGACAACTGAACAAGCTGTGAAGGACCTCAAGATCAAGAGGAGAACTGCAAAGGCTAAGCTAACCCGGATGTCCAACGCCTTGCAGCATTTGTTGGACCATGACAGGGACCTTGAGGAGGTCGAAGAAGCTTTCCAAGGTTTGCAAGTTACATTTATAGATTTGGAGAACAGGCATGAGGCCTTCTGTGAGACCATTGATGATGAGGATGAATTCATTAAAGAGGAGATCTGGTTAGAAAGCTGCCAGTCTACATTCATCAATATGCAGATGAGAATAAGGGACCATGCCAAGTCAAAGGCAATTGTAACTGTACCGGATGGGAGTGATGGTCCAAGCGGAGCTACTGCTGCATCGTCTGCAGCCGCAGAGAGAGCAGGGCAAGAGAATGAGACTGTGAGCAGAGAGGCAGAGGTTGACTCCCGTGTTGTCACCTCCTGCAAAGTACAGATGGAACGCCCAAAACTTCCAAAGTTCAGCGGTGACGTGAGAGAGTTTGCTACATTTCGATCGGACTTTCATCACCTAATCGATACTCGATATAGCAAGAGAGACGCGGTCACCATATTGCGTACCTGCCTTCAGGGAAAGCCCTTTGACATGATAAGAGGTGTAGGCAACGATTATGATGCTGCTTGGGCATACCTGAACTCTGTTTTTGGTGACAGGCGATTTATAGCAGATGCCATAATTTACGATGTGAATTCTTTTAGGGATTTGAGGGACGGAGAGGACTCCAGATTTTGCGATCTGGTGCACCTGTTGAGGCGAAGCTTCAATACACTGAAGGAAGTTGGCTGTCCACAAGACATAGACAACAGCCAAACGTTGGCTCTGATAGAGCGCAAGTTGACCCTCGAAGACCGAAAGGTGTGGTTCAGACATTTGAATAGTGCTGACAAGGATGTCAGTTTGCAGCACTTACTGGACTGGATGGAGACGGAAATGATGACACGTATGCGGGCCACTGCACCGCTTAGAAGTGCAACTAGTAACAGCAGACAGAAGAACACTGTCCACCACGTAAGTGCTGAGGACAGTAAACCGAGAAATGAGAGTAACCAGTATACCCAATACAAATGCTGGATCTGTGAATCATCGGAGCATTGGGTTGATCACTGCAAGAAGGTCCTCTCCAAGAGTCAGACAGAGAGATTCCAGTTAATGAGAGACAATCATGCTTGTTTCAGTTGTCTCAAGAAGGCAGGCAGAGAGCACAACATGAGAACCTGCAAGAGAAGGAAGAGGTGCTCTAAAGAGATAAATGGGGAGCAGTGCTCTTCATTTCATCATCCTCTGCTGCACAGGGAAGTCCAAACCAGAAGTGAGATAGTAGCCAGTGTAGCTGGAAAGTCGGCCCTACTGCCAGTGGTCATGGTGAAAGTTCTGGGTCCAGATCAGAAGAGTTCAACAGCCAACTGTCTAATAGATTCAGGATCCCAGATAAGTCTTGTGAAGCAGTCAATGGCAGAAGACATGGGTTTGGTTGGGAAACCGATCACAATCAACATCACTAAGGTCGGAGGCCATGTTGAAGAAGTACAGACAAAGCTGTATAGGATGAGACTACAATCACTTGAAGGCAAGCAGGCTTACGGAGTGTCAGCACTTGGGTTAGAGTGCATCAACGATAATGTAGCAGAAGTTCAGGTAGATGAACTTGCAAGGAAATTCAACCTGAAGAAGCATCTTCTACACCGTGGTTTTGGATCCATCGATGTTTTAGTAGGAACCGACCACGCTAAGATGCATAGAGGAGAAACCAGAGAGAAAGGGAATATGTTGGCAAGGCATTCTCCTTTAGGATGGGTGGTATTTGGAGCTACCTCAGAGCAACAGCCTACCAAGAGTACTGTACTGAATGTAATGCTTGCCAACCCAGTGGACTTGAAAGATTTCTGGACGACAGAATCAATGGGAGTTTGTCACGATCCAGAGCAGTGTCAACCTAATGGACTCAGTAAGCAAGAAGCAGAAGAGTGTAAGCTGATCAGTGATTCCTGCCAGAAGGTGGGGAAACAGTGGCTCGTACCCTATCCCTGGCGGAAAGATCCCAACTTGCTTCGAGACAACAGAATCCAAGCTGAGAGAATGTTGTATGCCACGGAAAAGAAACTGTCGAAGAATGCACAGCATGCAGAAGCATATGATCATCAGATAAAGGCGATGGTAGAAATGAACTTTGCCAAGAAGCTTTCTGATGAAGAAGCCGAGTCATACATCGGCCCAGTGCACTACATATCTCACCACGCCATCGTAAGACCGGAGAAGAAAAGCACCCCCGTCCGGATCGTGTTTAACTCGTCAGCTGTATATCAGGGGCAGTCTTTAAATGATCACTGGATGAAAGGCCCAGATCTTCTAAACAGCTTGTTCGGGGTGTTGTTGAGATTTCGAGAACATGATGTGGCTCTGTGTGCAGATATATCCAAGATGTATCACAGAGTGATGATACCTGAGAGAGACCAACATGTTCATCGCTTCCTCTGGAGGAATTTGAGTCGACACCAGAAGCCTGATGTATATGTGATGAAAGTTGTCACATTTGGTGACAAACCGGCCCCAGCCATGGCTCAGATGGCTTTACGGAAGACAGCAGAAGAAGGGGCAGTGAAGTATCCAAGAGCAGCGTCAGCCATAAACCACAATACTTACATGGATGATGTTTGTATTTCAGTACCAACGATGTCTGAGGCTGAGGAGCTTAGCAGAGACGTTGACACTATCCTGGCTGATGGAGGCTTCAATGTCAAAGAGTGGAGGTCAAATAAACCTTTGTCAAGACATACAGATGAGACGGAGCAAACAGGTCCCAAACTGCTCGAAACCATCAGTGATGAGAAAGTCCTTGGAGTTGTATGGGAAGATGATTCAGATGTTTTTTCATACAAAGTGAAGCTCAATGAGAATGTAACCCATACCAACAGTATGACAAAGAGAAGGATCTTGAGTCAAGTAGCTCGTATATTTGACCCTATCGGTTATGCAGCAGCTTTTGTAGTACGAGCTAAGATAGGACTGCAGAGACTATGGGAGGAAGGACTTGACTGGGACGCTGAGCTATCAGAGAGCTGTCAATCTGAATGGAGAAAGTTCTTCGAAGAGATGGAGAAACTGAACAATGTAAAGTTGGAGAGATGTCTGACGCCCAGCAATGCAGTTGGAAAGCCAACCCTATGCATCTTTTGTGATGCATCAATGAAAGCATTTGGAGCATGTGCTTACCTTAGATGGGGAACTGATGAAGGAAACTTCGAAGTGCGGTTCTTGACTGCAAAATCACGAGTGGCCCCATTGAAGCAGTTGACTATTCCACGTCTGGAATTGCAAGCTGCTGTCCTGGCAAGCAGACTGTATAGGACGATCTCAACTGAGATGACTATGGAACTAGAAGAAGTTATATTCATGACTGACAGTATGATTGCCCTGTCCTGGGTAAAGAGCAAAGCTAAGAGCTTCAAGGTGTTTGTCTCTACCAGAGTTGGAGAAATCCAAGGTTCTACTGATCCTAGTCAATGGCGACACATCCCAGGAGAGGTGAATGTTGCAGATGATCTCACCCGAGGTTTAAATGCAGATCAACTGAACGGCAGATGGCAGCACGGACCTGATTTTCTGTGCCAACTAAAGTCAGAGTGGCCAGAAGAACCAAAGCTAGAGGGAAAGGTGCCTGATGTTGAATCAGAAAGACGGAGAGAACAATCAGTCTTGATAGTATCACACACAGATGAGGATGTCATTGACTACAAGAGATTCTCCAGCTGGAGAAAGTTGATTAGAGTGACATCCTATGTGCTGAAGTTTGTAAGAAGGCTGAGATCAAAGTGCAGGAAGGAAATTGATGATAGTGATAATGACACTAGTAACACTTTGACACCTGATGAGTTGGAGCAAGGAGAAGCATTCCTGATCCAGAATGCACAGAAGTCACTGAAAGGCAGAGTTCAAAAGGGAGAGCTGAAAGCCCTTAGTGCTTACACAGACAGTACAGGCATAATCCGAGTAGGAGGCAGAGTAGATAGAGCCGACATGTCGTTTGAAAGGAAACACCCAGCCCTGCTTCCTTTCGAACACTGGATATCTACATTGATTACACGACATGTTCACAAGAGTGGACATACTGGAGTTGCAGCTACCACAGCAAAGGCCAGAAGGAGGTACTGGATTCTGAAGGGGCATAGACTGGCAAAGACTGTAAAGTTCAGATGTACAGTGTGCAGAGCCTTTGATCATAAGGCAGAATCACAGGAAATGGCCGAGTTACCTAGAGAGAGACTAGCCCCACATACACCACCATTTCACTACACGGCATGTGATTATTTTGGACCGTTTGCAGTGAGATTTGGACGTAACAAAACAACTAAGCATTATGGAGTTTTGTTCACATGTCTGAATACCCGAGCCGTTCATTTAGAGTTAGCAACTGATTGTTCTACGATGGAGTTTGTGCAAGTACTTCGTCGATTCTTTGCATTGAGAGGGCAGCCATCACAGATCTGGAGTGATAACGGTACTCAATTTGTGGGGGCACAAAGTGAGATAAAGGAGTTCTGTACAGAAAAGGGAACGAAATGGACGTTCATAACCCCAGCGGCCCCGCATCACAACGGCTGCGCTGAATCATTGGTGA
Organism: Strongylocentrotus droebachiensis; assembly: GCA_035222895.1. Classification (NCBI taxonomy): domain Eukaryota; kingdom Metazoa; phylum Echinodermata; class Echinoidea; order Camarodonta; family Strongylocentrotidae; genus Strongylocentrotus; species Strongylocentrotus droebachiensis. The sequence continues at coordinate 106,288 of JAVYIG010002812.1, read as the reverse complement.
AGAGCTGCAAGTATGCTCTCAAGAGAGCCATTGGAGAGCAAATCCTGACGCCGTTTGAACTGTATACATGTTTGATGGAGGTGGCCAATCTAGTCAACCAACGGCCGATCGGCAGAATCCCGACTGATCCGGATGATGGGAACTACCTGAGTCCTAATGACATGCTGTTAGGACGTGCATCCAGTGATGTCGCACAAGGGCCGTTCCGGCAAACCAAGAACCCAAGGCATCGAGTAGAGCTCGTCCAACAGATTGCAGACGCCTTCTGGCAGCGGTGGACAAGAGACGTGCTTCCATTATTGACGCCAAGATGGAAGTGGAACGTTGATCGTCGTAATGTTTGTGTCGACGATATCGTAATGATGGCCGACGCCAACGCGTTACGTGGAAAATGGACCATCGCTCGCGTTGTTGAGGTATATCCAGGACCCGACGGTAGAGTTCGCAATGTGAAGGTGAAAACGTCAACTTCAGAATACCGCCGTCCGATTACGAAGATCGCCATCATTTACCCAGCTGAAGGCTACGAAGAGTAATTTAGCAGGGTTTAATTTAATGTTAATGTTTTCATGAGGAAAGTTCCCTCATTGGGTGGGGAGGATGTTTCGCCGAGCGATGATTTTTGCTTGGTTTAGATTTTCTCTTTTTTTGCTCTTATAAGCTACCATAGGTTAAGTTCGGCACTGTCGCCATGTTCTTCAGTCAACACAGAACGCAGTCAGAAATCTAGTCAAGTCTGGCTAGTTTACCAGTTAACCCGTCAGTTGCCATTCATGTATTCCCGACGAAGTTTTGTCCCGCCACAGAAGTGAGTGTTTAGATTAATATAAACTGGAATGTGAACTCATAAAACAGAAAATAAGATAGATTCAAGTTGAACTGTAAAAAGAACTGTATTTAACTCATTAGCATAATGCATGTGTGGCATTGGTTCCAAAATGGCTGCGCCTAAAAATGGCCGCGCCTATGAGCCGTACTTTTATTCATGTGTTTTTCCAGTTAAATGATCATTGTTAAAGCAGAATTACAGTATTAGGCAAATATAGTTTTATGTCATTTATAATGGGAACAGTGTAAATTTATAGAAGTCCTGAAGATAAAGGATGTTTATTATTGTGGATGCTAGAATCATGGATTTTATGCAGTTTGTGTGGGTGACAAAAGTTGGTCTGTAGACATGGTAGAATTTGATTTAGCTTGCTTAAAAGTTGCAAGACACTATTTATTGACTTGGTGAAAGGTTAAACTTTGCACCTCTGACATGGTATATCGAGTCAGAATTGAAAGAAACTGAGTATTCATTTTAAGAGTTAATAATGTAACTCGAAAGGCTTGCTGTAGTGCATATTAGAAAATGCATTAGGTTTTGTAGCCGTTGGTTACTCTGGATTTTTGATAGTTAAAGGACGAGGTCAAGATTGACAGTTTATAGAACAAAAGCAAAAGGTGTTTAAATGAATCTTTATAGATACAGCTACTTGGTTTATTCAGATATTTTGTATTATATCTTGCATTCTTGTGTAACATGAATGATATACTAAATCTATTGTTGTTATTTTATCTGTCTTTACAGATCGAATAAATAAGCTTAACAGCTTAATATCTCCATTTATGGCTGGACTCCCAATCTTCATTTTCCCTTTCCTCGACTATTCAATAATTGTTTTTCTTCTCACCTTTCAAGTCCTGATTAAAATTAGATAGTTGATTGGTTTTGCAATAGTTGAAGACATTTCAAAACTCAAACCTTTTCATCATCAATAGTGATCTGTCAGTTTATGACAGGTTTTGTGACCCAATCAAAATTTTATATCAAGTGTCTCTCCGAGTTCCTCAGTCTTGAGCCATCCGTCCAAGCGTTTCAAACCTTGCTGCTCCACATTCTGTGATTAAATCATCTATAAAGCCTTTTATTATAATTATATTTTCGTTTTACCATATTCTTAATACATTAAACTTTGATCAAAAATAAAATTCGTTTTCTCAATTGAATTACGATTTTTTTTATTTGACTGATATTGATTGTTTAATTTGTCTTCTTCTTAAATTATTCAAACCACAGTGGTCAAGCTTTCCTCATTATTATATGGCGTTTGTATAATTGGACCATTTGCATTATTGTATTCTATTATATTTATAATTTTTCTTTTAAAATGTAAATAATTCAGCTATTGACTCCTAATCACGTTTTGGATTATACCATGAAATAATTAAATAAATTAACTACAATCTATGAATTGGTGTATCACCATGTCAACATCCAAACGGCAGAGCTGTATTTGCGAGCTGTATTCATGTTCTTCTTTTTCAATGTATAGGCATGATTCTGTTTTCCAATGTTTTTTTTTTTTAAACTGATTACATATATATTTACTTTTCGATACAGAAAAATATCTTTTAACGATGAATTTTCCCCGATATACGCTCCAAAGTGATATTTCAATGAAGCCCATCATCGATTCCCGGTTGCCGAGTAACGAATAGAGTAGATGATATCGTCTGGTTTTGATCGACGATTAACTCATAAGGCAGATCCGAAATCCCTGAGAGAAGTTTCAAAAAGATAGTGATAGTTTCATGTACTGAGAGATAATCACTTAATTAAACATGTTTTGTTACCCTAACATAAAAAACTATACAATCAATATAATTTATTTATGTATAATATCATATCGTACTGTCGTAGTGACGGCTGTACGTCACAAGTTCCGATGACAACCCGACCACGTCATACACCAACCGAACTCTAATACCCCCTTCACATACACAGATTTTTCTTACGAGTCCTTACGGATCGCAACTTGTAGTCATTTGCAAGCATCCGTAAATAACTCGCTGGTATCCGTAAATAACTCGTCACAACTCGCAACAACTCGTAGACACTCTTAATGATCCGTGAAAAGAGAGGCAAATTTTTTGACATGTCAAAAATCTGCTTACGATTGTCCACGGATTGATTTGTCCGTAAATAGCTCGTAAATAGCTCGTTACAATCCGTAATCATCCGTAAACTACTCGCAAGAATCCGTAAATGACTTGTAACAGATTTTTGTATCGATTCGTTACGGTTAGATTACAATTTGTTTACGGATTATTTACGGATTATTGCGAGCAGTTTCCGGATGGTTACGGCTGCTTACGTGTTGTTTCCGATTTTATTTGGGTCCTTTTACGATGGCTTTACGGATTGATACGGGTTATTACAATCATTTTAGGTGTAGTTACAAGTACTTTACGAATAGATACGTATACTTAACGTATGCTTACGAACTGTTTAAGAACTGGGAAAAGGTATAAAAGCTGCAAATTCAAACACTTCATTTTCAGTTGTTATTTTTCAGCTAAATATCGTATGGACTCGTAAATAATCGTAAGTCACTCGTAACTATTCGTAACAACACGTAAACAGGTCTTAACTAACACGTTAGTTGCTCGTAGTTATCCTTGATAACTCGTAACAAATCGTGGACTGTTGCCGTAAATACATCATAATAACTCATAATAATCTGTAATAAACCGCAAAAAGCTCGAAATAACTCTTAAACCGGTCGTAAAAGTGGCCAAACCGCAAGGATCCGTGAAAGATCCGTGAATTTGTGGGATCCGTAAGGACTCGTAATAAAAATCCGTGTATGTGAAGGGGGTATTAACTAACCTCACTCTACACTTAACGATAATCGAACTTTAATACAGACATGACCTTCACAATGTATTCTTGGCGAAAATAAACCCAAATTAATTTTCACCGGAATATTGTAGGACATTTAATAATAACTTCAACCATTAACCGTTTTTAAACGTCGACACAGTAATCTACCGTACCAAAAAAATAGTTTGACATTGCCCGATTAGTTACTGTAACCGGGTTATGATCTCATTTCCTCGGTTATAAAATTATAGCAGTATCATACTGTTCTCATCAATGACACATCACTGTACCAGGCAATCTGTCATCTCAAAAATATGATATGTTCATTTGATATGAATGCGCCTTGGTCTAATGGTGAATTCGGGCCTATAAGATTAAAAGATATTATCAGTCAATCATTGACATTTTGTAGTAATTACCGGTGATCCTTTAATAATGCAGACCGTGTCGTAATCTGATATAGAATCCAGGTTGCGAGACAACGAAGAGAGTTAAAGATGTCGTTTGGTTTTAAAAGATTATCATTTGTAAAGCGTAAATTACAAAAATTGCTAGGGTCTGGATTCTTCAGCTCAATAACTTGTATTGTTAATGATTAATAGAATACATTTTTGTTTTAAAATATAAGTTTAATATATTGAATGGGAATCAAAGACCATGTAATTCAATAAACAAAGATCATCAGATGGACAAGACACAAACGAAACTAAATGAACATGAGAAATACAGTTCTACTAACGAGAGCACGTGTAGTTAAAGGCCGCACTACCGGAACCGTATCTTGACATAGCTATGCAGATGTAATCACACGGATCTTCGGACCGGGGGTATCGAATCATCACTTCACTGGAATACAGCGTTTTACCTTCATGTATAGTCCTGGAGAGTGCTATGTTACGGTAGTAGTTAGACAACTGTGTGCCGTTACAGAGCCATTCGAAGATAACAGCATGAGGATTGGCGTCTGAGGTACATGTCAACACGAACTCATTACTTACTTCATTTGATGATAGCCGTCGAGAAGAAACGGACACAACTGGATCATCTAGATCAAAGAAAAATGGTGGAAGTAAAATTTGAGAGGAGGTGATAGTAAAAAGAACGACGGGAAAGGATGGAGATAGGACTGGAGAGGTAAATTCAGGTTGATAGGGTGGGACTAAAAGAAAACTTGTCAATGCTTGCAGGAAAAAAGGAGAGGAATTACATTATAGTCTATTACTTTGACTTGTCGTTGTATATATGCATTTTGTATCAGATGGTAAAAAGCAACCCACAGGGGACGGGTAAAGCATTTCATGAAGTTTACATACATGATAGAAATAAATAAAACATAAGGAAAATCAGAAGGAGACTCTTGAGGATAGTTCGTGAACGCTTGGACTGACCAATATCTGACGCAGTCTTAGGAGATTCTTCATGGTGTTGTCCTAATCAAAAGTTTTACTGAAAATGAATACTCACATGATATGTTCAGAACCATGCTATCATTCACTGACCACACTGAGGGTGTAGTAGGTTGAACTTCCTGCATAGATGGTGTTGTAGGTTGAACTGCCTGGCAAAGAAGGGGTTTCCCATTATCAATCCTCTTTGGTATGAGGGTAAGGGTGCTTTCAGCATCATACCGATCAGCTCCATTCATTGAAGTCCTAATATACGAATCATGCGTCACATTTGTTGATCCGATGTACCAATAGATGAGCGGAGCAGGGTATCCATTAACAGCTCTGCAGCTTACGTTGGTTCCTATGCCGTTGTGTAGAACCTCGGGTGTATTAATGTTAACATCATCTGGTGGGCCTTTACGTCGAAAAAAATATATGGTACGAGTAAAGCTTTAATGAGTCAGATAGTTCTTTGGTAAAATATAGAAACTCTTAGATGGAATATTTAGCTATACACCGAGGAGAAGAGGCACGATAGTCATGGTCGCAAACATCCATTCTTCCCCTCCTAGTCCAAGGACACGCCAATTTATGAACTATAATTCAATTTTCGTTTATTTGGGTAGATATTGATAAATATTACATTAACCTCTTTTTAATGATTAGCGATGAATGGGTCTTTCAGTACAAAACAATTCCGATCAAGTTCAATCAAGATCGACTAACGGTATATTGAAGAACATAAACTCACCATAAAGCATCAATCTAGTTACCCGTAGATTAATAAAGTCTCCTAGAGATGCATAGCACCAAAGGTACATTCCGTGGTGTTTTCTTACTGGACGTATCTTGAGGGTGCTTTCGGTGTCAAACAAATTTCCATTTAAAGCACTGCGATACTTTGACAGACTTATGTTACTGGGAGGACTTTTGTTATCGTCAAGTCTCCATGATAGTTCAGCTGCTGGTAGTGATCCAATACTTTTACAAGTGATTGAAGTCAATGAATCTTCTTGAACGTAAATGGCTGTTACTTGTCCGTATTCTTCGCTTTCTCCAGATGGAAAAAGCAACATTCTAGAGGGAAGAACTTAGTGAAAGAGAGAGATAAAAACAAAACATGTACAAAATCATGTAAGACCCACTAGATAATGTTTTTGAAAGAAAAAATATATTTTCTTTGCACGTTTGTACAAATAGATGCAAAGAAAATACTTTAAGAGAAAACATGAATCTCCTAAATAAGCATTCATAATTATTCATTGAGATTATACCCGATAAACTGTTCATTTTTTGTGATCTGAGTAGAGCAGTAGAGTAACAACAAAACAAGAAGTCAGATTAAATGACATCGGCACCACATAATAACGAAGAGATTATGTTATCTATTTAACACGTTTACTTACCTTGAACATTCAGGTGAACTGAGCGTTGGAGATTGTTTCGTAGTACTGGATGTGATGCCTCACAGCGGAGGCTCTTTCTTTGGCCGTTCCTAGAGGGTGTGATTGTAGCAGCCTTCTGAGAGACATAGCTGTAGCCCCTTACAACATCAGACTGATTTTGAAGAACAACTGTTACATCATCTAGTATACGCCATTCCAGTACTACAGGAGGCCTTGCCCCTGATACTGTACATGTGATGTCATACTGCTCTCCAGCAGTTACTGTTAAATTGGCGTCGTTACTATAAGAACGGCTCGATCCCACATCAGAAATCCAGAGCCACTGGGGCGCAACTTGGGACGGAAGAGGACATATCTAATATAAATACCTCCATTCCTATAGTACTTGCTCAAACTAATAGTCTAATTCCTTAAGATGTGATCATTACATATTCATATCACAACCTTTTAAAGATTACGATTTCAAACATTAGGTAAATGAGTATTACGTATTACTGACTTAACTATTTTACAGGCAATATTTAGGTGTTATCGTTTGATATGGTTTTGTTGCCGAATATATAGACACAATTGTTATTGTACATGATTAATTGATTTATTACATTACCCTCCCCTTACAATAGGAACTAGCAAATCATTAATATTGTTTAAAGCAAATTATTGACGGTTTTATCGAATACTTCTTATAATATTTCAAGTCAATTACCCGCCCATTTGTTTTGTAATAAAAGACTAAAACGTAATAAAAGTGATAAAAGACCCTTTTTTCTTCTAACAGCTTTCCTTAGTGGTATATTTTTTGTACAAGACGATAACAAATGTAATCTTCTTATCCTTGATGTTTGCTTTGTAAAATGATATTTTATTTTAAAAAAAAATATACCTGGCATTAATGGCGTCACTTGCAATGTAGCTGATCCCTGATTCGCTGTCTCAGATACTAGTTCGTTTCTTACTGTGCATTTGTAGTTGTCGTCATCATTTCTGTCGAGATTTTTTATTGTAAGATTTACACTGTAAGTATCTGCTAACAAGCTGAATTTCCATTCGTCAAAAACAGTAAGCACACACGAATTATATTCCTGGCAGTCTTGAGTGGCCAGCGTATTAGGACGACTACTCCTTTCCCACATGACCATCCGATTCGTGGTTGGCGACTTGAAGGTACAGACCATTGTGAAATCTTCCCCGATAACTGGTAGCGAATTGTCTGTCTGAATCGACAGTTCAAATGCATGGTATCCTGCATGGGTGAAATCAATCAAATTCATGGGAAAGAAACTGAATGTATTGCTAATCGCATACATCGAGTAAGCCCAACCACTGAAAGAGAACTGGAACATTTGGGGAGGGACGATGGGGGGGGGGGGGGTTGCGGTACCAATCTTTCGTGGACAATTAAATGCAAATGTTAAAGACAACTGATCAGGGGGAAGTTGCAGATGATGTATAGGGCGTTTTATTGTCTCCCTTTTTCTTCCTCTCTACAATCTCCCTTTCTGTTTTTTGTTTTCACCGCTGGATTGTGCCATACCCTCCCGTGCCGCATCCTATAGCTACGCCAATGATCAGATACATCCTCTGCTAAACACATTAACAATGAAAGACAATACTCGAATGTTTTCAGTAGATTATTTAACTTTTGAAAAGCAATGCCTAAGTTTAAATGAGAAGTACCACGTAGATGGGAGTTGGTACGTACACTTCTTTTGATACTTCTGATTTACGACCAGGTTTCTTGCCAGTGATATGACTTTATAAACAATCGTAGTGCTTCGACAATAAGCCAGTTCACGGTTGCAGTCTGAGCATGAGCAGATAAAGGTCATTGCAGAACAAATTGTGAAATACACGGAGACGGAATACTGGATACGTGCTCATGAAAGTTATGTAATCATTATTCATTAATGCACAAGCAGAGCACTCAATGATACACAGGTGGAAGTATTCTTTGAAAAAGGTAAACAAAGGCTAAGTATGTAGCATCTCCATCGCTGTAGGAGTGATAATTTAACAATGTACAAAGTGGGACCTTTTCATGTTTTGAAGATCTGTGGATATTCGGGGTCATTGCAGGCATGTGCTAATCGTGAACTGGTCTATTCTCGACAATTTGTAGAGAACATGAATCCAACGACGATTGGTTAGTATATTGATATCATGACATTGTTACCTCTCCCAAAGTCTACACCTTGGGATAAATGGAATGACCTTTATGAAGTTAACATTAAATGAAACCTACCAGATTTGGAGATGATGACGGCGAGACAAAGTAGAAAAACTGCACAAGTCGACAGCCTTATTTGATAATTGAATCTCGCCATTCGGAGAACTTCTTTTTGACACGCTTATATAACACACACGATAATTTTTTTTGTGAACGCAAGCAGACAGTACGTAAATAGTTGACGCCTTTGAACGAATAGTCCATACGTTGTAGGAATCGCTGATCTTTAACGTTAGAAGTGAAACAAATATGTCTATGTCCTTGTGACACCGATTTAGTATCACATACTTCACCAAACCATCAATTTGAAATGACAATTTGAAATGACAGTATGCATGTTGTCAATGTTCTCGGAGTTGCGTTGCATAAACCATCCTGCAACCTAACATGATATCTAGATAATAAAACAAAGAACGATGTGTAGTAACGGTTTGCAATGACTGAATGAGTGGACAAAAGGAAAGTGGCTGATATGCTCATCATACACTTCTTTATTGCACTTCGAAAGTAAAAGGAATCTATCTCTCTGAAGAGCATAAGTGCGCTGCCATTTTTAAATAAAAGGCGGGTTTCGGAAACTTACAGTCATTGGCTCTTTTGGAAGAATCATTTTAGTTGTTATCATGAGTCAACCATTGACTATTCCTTTTATTTGTATTTTAACTTTCGATAAAGCCATTAAGTTGTATACAATTGGTAAATATATTTAGGAATAGGAATATCAGGGAATGATATAAAATGTTTTACTTTACACAATGGGAGAAGTGTTTAGGGGATATATGTATTATTTCTTACCCTAAAGGCCCGGTCACACAGCCCTCCACGGGCGTATCGCGGCCGAATCACGGCCAAAAATTTCTGCCCGTGAAGCAGACGCTGTTGGACGCGTTGAGGTCGCGATAAAGACGCGATACAGCCGTACTTTACCCGTCGTTACACGCGGTAAGAAATTCACACGCGGTTGGCCGCGCGAAAAAGTTTTGGGCTGCCCAAAAATTTAGACCGCGGGTAATCGCGGGCGGTACACGTGGTACACACGCGGTAAAGACGCGGTACAGACGCGGAACGAACGTGCTAGGACGTGCTACGGCCGCGGTTAAGACGTGGTTACACGCGGAATTGGACGCGAAATTTTAGCGGGTAATCGCGGGTGGAGCACGGTCATAGCACGTTTGTTCCGCGTCTGTACCGCGTTGTTATCACGTGCATTAGCGTGTGTACCGCGTGTAAGCGTGGTAGGCCGCGGTACCGCCGCGCTTCACCCGCGATAAGGACGCGGAACAGTCGCCGGCGTCTGTTCCGCGGGCATACCACGGGTAAACCGCGGGTAAGCCAATTTTGCACATTTTCCACCACGGGCAACCGCGGGCAAAAAAAAATCGCGAAATTTTACCCGCGATACAGACGCGAAAGGCTGTGTGACCGGGCCTTTATGGACATAAAGACGTTCTATTCCAACCAAAAAGAGAAGAATACGTTTGGGTTTCGAAGAAAGAATATTCTTTCCAGTAATCACAAATAATTCATTTTTGGACTATCGCCTGTGAGTCGAAAGTGTACCAATTACCAACGAATATCTTGCCTTGGCTATAAGGATGATCAAGATTGATCAAGGATGATGAAGGATGATTATTGAATGATCAGTTATTTCATGGGGATACCAATTTGTATTTTACCTGTTTATATGCTTGTGTATTTATCTATTTTGTTTTTGATGCTGTTATTTGTTTTATTCTTACCAAACAGGGTTCCTTGGAGGACCACCAAATTGGTGATATGTGCTACCCTGTACAAGTATCAGAAATAAATAAATAAATATGGGGTCCCAGTTGATATTCCCAGTCAATATTTATCCTACAAAGAGATACTTCAGTTTAAATATACACTCCCAGTAAACATCAATACATCTTGTTAACTTTACTATTTTACCCAGTGTCACGTGTACGCGCTGGCATATAATAGGGCGTGCATGGAACTCAAATCAAACTGTCAAGTCCAACAAAGGGTTCAGCGTTTGCTATATACGGAAGGTTTGATATTACCCTTTATTTTCTGCATACTCCTTAATCGTTTACCTATAGCATTCCAGATTTTTTTTTGTTTTTCTGATGTATAGGCCTTTGTTCCACCTAAACACAAATTATGTTTCAGGCGATTGTACAATTTAATAATAATCATTCATAGGTAGGAAGGTATCAGTCTAAAGAAATCGATTCACTAAATTGGATTAGAAGGCAATTTATCATTGTTCATATGTGTAAATCTCGTATAAATATATATTTTACTCATTTCCCGGATACTAAAGCCAGGGCGTACCCTTACGTAGTGAGTTGCTATATAATCTGTTACAAAACTTTAAAACACTTTTAGAAAGCCTCGTGGTTAGCAAACTCTTCCAGTCTCGAGCTGTGTCATGATGACCTACAGTGCATGGCCTATGAAGTGTCCTAGACATTGGAGTCTCCATATAAAGTTAACAGTTCAGACATCATTCCTAACCTGCAAACTAACTTGTGGATATGCAAAACATGTTAATACCTAAACGTGAACGATGGAAGATGGGTTGTACTCACAGATTCGAAGACATGGCCACTCTGTAGATTTATTGAAGTTGATCTTAATCGTCTGTGTCGGCATTTGACGTAACACGTTGTTGCATCCAAGTTGACAGGCAACGCACAGAGATGAAGATATCGCTTGGTTTTGGTCGACGATGATCCAAGAAGGTGAATCGGGGTTAACTACATTTTAGGGATAATCAGTGGCAAAGTGTTAAGAAAAAAAAATCGTTGAGGATGTTCCTTATTTAAAGTTCCCTGGTTTTGGATTATAAATCTTTTCATAAAATAATCTAATTTTCATCAAAATTTAAAAACAAGCACAAATCCATATAATGATAAAAGATAATCACATAAACAAGACACAAATGAACCTAAAGATACAATGAAAACACGTTTCTACTTACGAGAAAACGTGGAGTTAAATATTGCACTTCCGGTACCGTAGCTTGAAAAAGCAATGCATTTGAAATCACAATGATCTTCTGACAGTGGATTTCGAAGGGCCACTTCGCTAGAGGTCAGCGTTTCACGTTCAGGTTTAGTGTCGGAGAGTGATATGTTACCAGTGCCGTTAGAAAACTGGGTGCCGTTACAAAACCAAGTAAATATATGGGCGAGAGGATTCGCGTCTGCAGTACATGTCAACACAAACCATGGGCGTGCTTTAATTGGTGTACGCAGCCGAGAAATAATGGACACAACTGGGGCGTCTAGATGGAAGAGAAATATTGAACAATTACTTTGAGGTGATACAAGTGCAGGAGTGACATGTGATGGGGAAGGGGAGGAATGAACTGGGCCTTATAGGTGGGACTAAGAGAGACTTGGCAATGACATGCATGAGAAATGAGGAAAATGAAATATAGCCTATGACTTTGACTGATCGTTATACATATGCATCCTGTTGTAAGATGTGAAAACGATAACACACGGGGGACGAGTTAAGTATTTCCAGAATTGTACACACATATAGAAATACAAATGTGTGGAAATAAAGAAAAGAAAACAAAAAGCATACGAAACTTTTCACAGTTGGAGAACGTGTTGACAGACAAATATCTTACGTAATTTTGGGGGATTCTCTCTTGTAATTTCCTTACCAAAGGTTTAAATTAAAATGGATACTCACAATATATTTTCAAAACCATGCTATCATTCACTGACCGAACTGCATTTGGTGTAGGTTGAATTTCCTGCATATGTGGTGATGTAGGCTGAACTGCCTGACAGAGAAGAGGTTTCCCATGATCAATCATCCTTGGTTTGAGGGTAAGGGTACTTTCAGCATTATACCGTTCATCTACATTCATTGAAGACTTTAGAGACGAACCATGTGTCACATTTCTAGATCCGATGTACCAACGGATGAGCGGAGCAGGGTATCCATTAACAGCTATGCAGCTTACATTGGTTTCTACATCGTCGTGTATATCCTCTGGTATAGTCACCTTAACACTATTTGATAGACCTTTACAATGACATGAAAACGGTCAAACGTTAATGTCTCAAATTGTAATTTGGTAACATACAGAACCTCGTATAAGTAATATTTAGTTAAACCGGAAGGAGACAACCCAGTGTCATATTGACAAACGTAATTTGTATCCCATTCAAGTTCCAGGTGACGTCAAAATATTATTAACTACGATAATGAATTCGTCAGTTGATTAAATCATAGGTGCAAAACATTTTTCCACAATTTTATTTTAATGAAGATCGGCTCCAGATATATTGAATAATCTAAACTCACCGTAAACGATCAACTTGGCTAACAGGAGATCAATAAAGACTCCGTCAAAAGATGCATGGCATTGAATGATCATTCCATGGTGCTTTCTCTCTGGATGTATTACGATGGTACTTTCGGTGTCAAACAAACTTCCATCTACAGCATTGCGATACTTTGTAAGGTTTGCGTTACCAGGAATACTGCTTGTGTCACCAAGAAAAGTCAAAGATAGGTCAACTGCTGGTAATGACCCAATACTTTTACAATTGATTGAAGTCGATGTACCTTCTTGAACGTTAATTAATGTTGACCCAGACTCGTGTTCTTTGTTATACCCAGTTGAAAAAAGTAACATGCTAGAGGGTAGAACTTAATGAAAGAGAGAGAAAAAAAATCATAAACACGATCATATAAGAAACACTAGATAATGTTGTAAGCAACGAGTTATCTTTGATTTCTACGTTTGTACATATGGATATAAATATCATACTTATAGAGAATATATAAGTCACCTGAATAAGCATATGTAAACATTCATTAGGGGTTTTGCCCTAAATTGACCTACTGCTCCGATTTTGCAATCTGACCGGAGTAATACATAACGAGTTAGAATAACGATAGAAGGAAACAGCTTTAATGACATCGGCATCACCGAATAACTTGTTACCTGCTTAATTAAACACGTTTACTAACCATGAACAGTCAGGTGAACTGAGCGTTGAAGATTATTTTGTAGTTCCGGGTGTGATGCCACACAGTGAAGACTCTTTCCTTGGTCATTCCTAGAGGGCGTGATATTAGCAGCCTTCCGAGAGACATAGCTGTTGCCTTGTACGACATCAGACTGATCTTGAAGAACAACCGTTATATCATCTGGTATACGCCATTCTAGTACTGAAGGAGGCTTTGCCCCGAATGCTTCACATGTGATGTCGTATGGTTGTCCAGCTATTACCGTTACAGAGGCGTTGTTATGGTAATAACGGCTCAATCTCCAACCAGTAATAAGGATCCTATAGGGCGGAGCTGGCGACAGAAGAGAGAATAGTCACGACGAATAAAGGTCACTTCGAATTCTACTTCTCCGATCAGATAGTCTACTTCCTTGACATTGAATCACAAATAACTTTAAAACAGTCTCTCATAGAATGCCACTTCAAGGTTGAACATTGGTGCATCACGTATGATTAACATAATTCTATTAAAAGCAATGTTAAGACTCATTGTTTGAGTTACTTATTTTGTTCAAATTATTGCTGATTATAATTATTGAGACAATCGTGAGTGTACTTAATCGTACTCCTCTCTTCATACGATAGCAACCAGTGAACATTTTAATATAAAGTTGATGGCATTATCAGGGCTTTTCGCAAAATAACGATATTATAGGAATATATCGAGTTAATCACCTGTAGGTTTGATAATAATTGAACATTTTAGACTTATATTGGTTTAAAAGCTTTGCATAGTGTTATAATTCAAGACACATGATTTAGATTTCAATCATAAGTACACTTTATCATCAATTAGCAATTTTGAATCCTTGATGTTTGCTTTAAAAATTAATTATAATTATTCATATACCTCGTGACAATGGTGTCACTTGCGTGCTAGTTGATCCCTGATTGTTGTCCACATGTGTACTGCTAACTGTGCAATGGTAATTGTCTCCATCATTTTGGGCCAGTCGTTTTATTGTTAGATTCACACTGTAATAATCTGCTGACAAGCTGAATTTCAATTGGTCAAGAACAGCGAACCCACAAGAAGGATATTCCTGGCAGTCATGAGAGACCAGCGTGTTAAGACCACCACCCCTTTCCCAAGTAACCAGTCGATGTTTGGTTTGCGGCGTGAATGTACAGACCAATGTGAAATCTTCCCCGATGACTGGTAGAGATTTGTCTGTTTCAATCGACACTTCAAATGCATGGCATCCTGTATAGGTGAAATTAAAACAAATTAAAAGGAAAAGTAACCTAGTAGATTTGTAATATCATGCATCAAATATGGTACGCGTAACGCAAGTCCATCCATGGGGATTAGGAGGGTGCGGGAAATGCTCCAGCTGTCTTGTTTCGGGATCCTTTTCTCTTGCTCCATATGTTTAAGTCTCCTCTCATTAATTCTCTTTTAAAAGTTTCCACCACTGGAAAAGGGGCGTTCCCTCCCATGCCACCACTATAGGTACGTCGCTGGTCAAAAACATACTCTGCCAAACACATTTAAGATGAATGACAGTAACCAAATGTTACAATCATAATATTTAACTTGCCCGATTAGTTGTTAAATACGTGTGGGAAAAGGTGAGCAATGCCTAAGTATAACTTAGATATACCACAAAATTGTGAGTTGGTAAAATATTTTGATAGTTTACCTATACGACCAGGACTGTTAGCATTGATCGGAATTGCTCCAGGTTCGTAGTGATTTCAAAATGTTCGTTAAAATGTGTACTTCCATTATAAAATTAAGAGAATAATGAAAGAATATTCGAATTACGAGATGAAACAACATGTGGAAAAACAATAATCCAACGATGATTGTCTAATATATTGAATTAATTTTGTTACATCGTAAAGTCTCCACTTGGGATAAGTACGGAAAGATCAAATAAAGCTAACATGAAATAAAACTTACCAGATTGGGAGATAATAACGGCAAGAAAAAGGAGAATTTTTGCACAAATCGCCATCATTATCCAGTAATCTAAACTTGCCATTCGAAGAACTTCTATTTGACGACCTTATAACAAATGTACACACTTTCGATGTTTATGACCACAAGCAGACAGTACGAAAAGAGTGGATGCTTTCGAACAAATAGACCGTACTCTTGAGTAATCGTTGGTAATTTGTAACGTTAGAAAGGAAACAAATATAATGTTGTACTTCTGACACCGATTCAGTTTCATAAACTTCACCAAACCATCAATTTGAAATGACAGTAAGCATACTTTAAATGTTTAAACAAGAGGGGCGCTCTTTCTCTTCAGACATTGTGACAAAATTACTTCCAATTAGAATGCATCAAAAGAACAGTCATTGCCAAACTTTTGACTTATGCCTTTGATGTAATTGTAGCAATTAATATATGGTGCGTATGAATACCAAAACCTTATCGTGTTATTATTCACTTGATATTCAAAAGTTCTAATAACAGACAAAAATAGGAAGCAACGTATTTTATTTTCTAACATTTCTATATAGACTATAAAGCGTAAAGATCCTAACAAAAAATTAACAATTGGCTGGAAGGAATGGGAGGAAAAGTCTGGATACACTAGTAAACACATTGATCGCATTATATCATGTGCTTAAATTTGTAAAATATTTGGTTTTTGAGATTTTAATTTGTAAACTACATAAATGGCTGCCACGTTGATTGTTTAAAAAAAGATGTATATATGTCTTGCAGTATTTGGTACTGGATCCTTTTTTTTGGAGAGAAAGGGGTCAGTAAAAATTCCAAATTTTGAATTCACCCCCTCCCCTCCACACACACACACAAATAAACAAGCGCAAGCGCGCACATCCAACAATCACATGCACCCAAATACACAGCAAGACAACTAAACAACCAGTACGTCGTTTGAATAATATATATACGCAAAGATGTTCGTAAAAACAAGCACTATAACATTTCAAATATGCTTACAAAACTGTGATACTTTATGCAATGTAATTATGTCACCACAAGAAATTAAGGAAGACAGGATTACACATCTCAGGCCTTGGTAATAATGACAGCCTAAGTTATGTCTTTGGAGTGAGACAGGTAACAATTGAGCGTGTTTTGAAACCACTTTGAATTCAATAGAGAAGTAAGAAACATATACAAAATAACCCATTATCGTTCTAATTAACTATTTTCCCGCTTCGTTCGACTAGCGGAACATACAGCGGGCTGCCAACTTCGACTCAAGTCACATTTCATTCACAATACACACGGAACGCATTTAATTCTATTGTACGCACACACACACAATAGTAACGCGTGCTTCGCATTGTATACACATCACACTTCATTGCACCGCTTTCGCAGACATTGTTTACATTGACATTTTCCGAGAAAAATTGAGTTTTTGAAACTGCTTTTGCAAATATTCTGATGAGCTAGGATGGCCCCTATTAGGAGGAGACGGGACTTCTTCACTTTGTTTTTTTGTTTTTTTTTACGTGTGCAGTAATACTTTCATACTGCGATAACATTTTGACAAGCAATGCATACAGTGAAAATGTTAGGTTTTTGTTATTCTTTGAATACATAACTGTCATGACTGTGTCAAGTTTAATTTACATAATGGTCCATTATCTAAGCTATGATAAATAATGATAATGCAGTTATTTTGTTATGTGTTCTGATTTGTATACATTCATGATGTAATTTTTTGGTATGCTTTCACCAGGAAGCTGAACTAAATGTTGGGGTTGTGTGGAATGTACAATTTGATCTGCAATAGATGAATGCCTTATTTTCGGGTTGTGTGGAATAACAATATAGTTACAATTTGATATGCAATATATGAATGCCTTATTTTCGGGTTGTGTGGAATAACAATATAGTTACAATTTGATTTGCAAATTTTATTGTCTTGTGTCGTTTATTATTTTCAAAAAAGTGACTGTTTTTTTTTTTATGGGAGTTCTTATTCAACACTTTTTAGAGTGTGGTTGAGTTGTGGGATGAGATGAGATGCATGTAGAGAAGTTGAGTGACTAACAAGGAAAGTGTGGATGATAGAGAATTAAATAGAGTGAAAGCGTTTTGTAGCATTGAGGGAATAATTCAACATAAAGTACCCTAGCTCTCTCTCTTCGCCTGTCTCTATTTCTCTATACCTGACTTTCTCTGTCTCCGTCCCTTTTCCTTCCATCTCTCTCTTTCTATCTATCCTCCTCTCTGTCTGCCTGTCTCTTTCGCAATCTGATTGTCTCTTTTCTCTCTCTCTCTCTCTCTCTCATTTCTCTCCCTATCTGCCTGTCTCTTTCTTCTTCCCCTCTCCCTGCCTATATCTTCTTTTCACTCTCACTTTCTCTATCTGCCGCTATCTCTCTCTCTCTCTCTCTCTCCTTGTTTCTTATTTCTCTCTGCCCCTCTGTATCTTCTCATCCTCACTTTCTCTTTCTGCCTTTCTTTCTCTGTCTGCCTATCTGTCTTTGTCTCTCCGTGTCTCTTCTTATTTATATCCCTATCTGCCTATCTCTTTCTTCTTCCCCTCCCCCTCTATCTCTATCTTCTCACTCTCACTTTCTGTATCTGCTTATCTCTTTCTTTCTCTCTCTCTCTCTCTCTCTCTCTCTCTCTATCTCTCCCTGTCTCTTGTTATTTCTCTCCCTATCTGCCTGTCTCTTTCTTCCTCCCCTCTCTCTGCCTCTCTATATCTTGTTCTCACTCTCATTATCTCAACCTGCCTCTGTATTTCTCTGTCTGCCTATCTGTCTTTCTCTCTCCGTGTCTCTTCTTATTTATATCCCTATCTGCCTGTCTCTTTCTTCTTCCCCTCCCCCTCTATCTCTATCTTCTCACTCTCATTTTCTGTATCTGCTTATATCTCTTTCTTTCTCTCTCTCTCTCTATCTCTCCCTGTCTCTTCTTATTTCTTTCCCAATCTGCCTGTCTCTTCGTTCTTATTCTCTTTCTTTCTCTCTCCCTCTCTCTGTCTACCTCTTGTTATAATGAACATGTCAATATCAGACTACATATGTAGACGAATATATTTTATTCTTATTTATTATACATCAGCTTTCTACAATTCATAACTTAGTACATGTTTCAGCATACATTATGTTCATGGCTTGCCTTATTAGTGTAGAAAATCAATAAGTTCTTCTATTCATTTCTTTCAATTCTAATAGCTTGCACAGCCTTGCAAGTAATAATAGAATGTTACACCATCTTACCTACAGACACAATAAAGGTCATCAAAGTACAATCAAGAGACAGGAAGTCTATTCAAAAGTACCCAGGGTCAATTTCAATAGGAGATTAGTTCATTGTCGGCTTACTCTTTATTCAATCCTAAATTACCAGGCTCATTGTGACTTTCAACACATAAATTTGGTATGTAGTGAAAGCTCATGAATACATCTTTTCAATGAACTAACTCAGGACATAAACCTCCATAACAAAGTATTAGATATAAGAGGTATAGAATACCCTTCTAAACGAAAACTTGGATACAAAATGTATAGTTGATAATCTCAAAATTTATGATAATATACATTACAAAAATGATACCATTGGCAAGACTATTAATTTCTATACAATATTGCTACACAAAGTTTTTCATTACAGTACACCAATCAAAAGTTATTGCGAGTTGAATAAGCATAGTCCATGCAGAACCCCTCCTAAGGTGGCACCCTAAAAACAATGTGGCACAGGGGGGATTGTGTACGTGGCGGGCAAAGAGTTAAAGGAATTATACAAACTGAGATTAGTAAATCAATTACCAAACAAACCAAAAGCAAATGTCAGCTAGAATCGGCCCGGAATGAGCACATGCTACCAGGCAACAGAGAACGTTGAAGATTTCGACTGGTAGGGTTCGAAGTAAAACATATTATGATAACAAAGTTATGAGGCACATAACAAATTAATATTGTGCCCCTATTATTATTGTTGACATTTTTTTATTGTTATACGTTTGTATCAGTGTGCAACTATAGTTGACATTTTTATCATAATATTACCAATGACAAAGTGGCAATTCTATTCCTCATTGTATTTCCCCACTTCACAATCGCTAACTTAAAATGCGAAGACATTTAAAAGGAATTATGTGGTCAATGAGGTTCTTTGGGGGGAGAGAAAAAATAGATATCTCTCTTTTCCAAAATGTTCAAGTAAAACTAGAGTCATAGTGTCAACTGCAATAATCCATGAATCTTCGAACTCCTTAACCGTTTACCTACATTATCCCTGGTAGTGTTGTTGTCGTTGTTTTTGTGGTTATTATTAGTTGTTGAGATTTATTGTGTCCACTCTGCCTATACCATTTTTTCCCCAGGTGAATGGTCATTATGTAACTAGGCTTAGAGATAAATTTAAGTTTTGGTCATGCGATTGCGTTGTGAAAGAAATAGTGTTGAACTGATCAAAAAAGTTGATCATGAAATGTTTTAAGCAAAAAAAGAGAAGGCGACTCATAATGATTAAGAGAATCAGATGGACAAAACACGAATTAACCTAAATAGTAAATGAAAGCACGATGTTACTAACGAAAAAAAGGTGAAGTTGAAGACTGCACTACGGGAACCATATCTTGAAACAGCAATGCATTTGTAAACACATGGATCTTCGGACAAGGGGTTTCGAACCGCCACTTCGCTGGAAGTCAACGAATCACCTTCTGGATTAGTCTCGGAGACCGTTATGTTAAAGAAGTTTGTATTGTTACAGAGACACTTGAAGAGAAACGCAGGAGGGTTAGCGTCTGAGGTACATGTCAAGGAAGATCCAACGCGTACCTTAGTTGATGTAAGCCGTCGAGAGGAAACGAACACAACTGGTTCATCTAGGTTAAAGAAAAATATTGAAAATCAGTTTTGAAAAGAGGTGATAGAAAAAGGAAGGGGAGATAAGGAAAGGGATGGGACTTGGGAGGTTAATAAATTACTGGAGTGGGACTAATAGAAACTTTTTGATGAATGCAGGGGGGGGGGAGAGAAAATTGGCATCATAGCCTATTACTTTGACTGATAGTTTTCCATATGCATCCTGTTAAGTGTTGGGAAAACGACAACGGCAACCAACAAACAGCAGACGAAAGTCTTGAGAATATTTGGTAAACGCATAAACAGACCAGTAGCCTACGCATGTTAGAAGGTTCCCCAGTATAATGCCCTTCTCAAAATATTAAATGAAAAAATAGATACTCACATGATATGTTCAGAACCATGCTATCTTTCACTGACCACACTGAGGGTGGTGTAAGTTGAACAGCCTGGCAGAGAAGAGCTTTTCCATGATCACTCCTCTTTGGTATGAGAGTAAGGGTGCTGTCAGCATCAAAGCGATCATCTACATTCATTGAAGTTTCAAGAAACGAATCAAGTGTGACATTTCTAGATCCGATGTACCAATGGAGGAGCGGAGCAGGGTATCCACTAACAGCTCTGCAGCTTACATTGGTTTCTATACCGTCGTGCAGATCACCGGAGGTGGTCATGTTAACACCATCTGGTGGGTCTTTGTATACAAATTAAAAATATGGACATGGGTAAAAACCCTCATGAGGCAAATTTCCTTGGTGAAATATAGAAGCTCCGAAATGTAATATTTAGTTATATAACAAAGAGGAGAGACAAGAGGTTCATGGTAGCAAACATTCGCTTAATCCCCTCCTGGCACTAGGAGACGCCAAGTTATTAACTATACTGACAATTTCGTAATAATTTAGTAGTTTTTAATAAATTAACAGTAACCATTTTAATTATAAGTGATGAATGGGACTTTCAGTAAAAAAAAAAAAAACATTTCCGAATATTAAATGTGCAATCAATATCGGATACCGGTATATTGAAGAACCTAAACTCACCGTAAACCATCAGTTTAGCTACCTGAAGATCGAGAAAGTTTTCCAGAGATGCAAAGCACCAAAGGTACATTCCGTGGTGTTTCCTTTCTGGACGTATCTTGATGGTACTTTCGGTGTCAAACAAACTTTGATCTAAAGCACTGCGATACTTCAAATTACTTATGTTAATACTTGGAAGACTTTTATTGTTGCCAAGCATCCATGATAGTTCAGCTGCTGGTAGTGATCCAATACTTTGACAGGTAATTGAAGTCATTGAATCTTCACGAACGTAAATGGTGGTTGACCCTTGTACGTTTTCCTCGCTTTCTCCAGATAGAAAAAGCAACAGGCTAGAGGGTAGAACTTAATAAAAGAGAAATTGAGAGAAAATAATGTAAGAAACGCAAGATACTGTTTCAAGGAAATGTATATATATATATTACATTTGTACATATGGATATAAATAAAATACTTGTAGATAAAATATGAATCTCGTGAATACAAATTTGTAAAATGTAATGTTCATTGAAATCTCGGCCCAGAAAGCGCTCGAATGTTTAGATTTGAGTAGAGAGGTACATAAAGAGTTACAATGAACTCACCTTTTATGACATTGGTACCGCTAAACTACAAAGAGGACATGCTCCATATTTAACACGTTTACTTACCATGAACATTCAATTGAACTGAGCGTTCAAGATTATGTTGTAGCTCTGGATGTGATGCTACGCAGCCGAGATTCTTTGCTTGATCATTCCTAGAGGGTGTGATTGTAACAGCGTTCTGAGAGACATAGTTTTTGCCTCGTAAGACATCAGACTGATCTTGACGAACAGCGGTTACATCATCTGGTATACGCCATTCCAGTACTGCAGGAGGCCTTCCCCCATATGCTTCACATATGATGTCGTGCGGCTGTCCAGCTGATACCGTAACAGTGATGTTGCTCAAGTAACCGTTCGATTTTACATTAGTGATGAGGAGCCAACTGGGCGGGGCTAGCGACACAAGAGGGAATATCTAGGATTAAAACCCCAACTCCAATATAACTTGCTCTCTCTGATAGTCTAAATCCTTAAGATGTAATCACTATTGACTGTTATCACAAACTTTCAAAGATTACAACTCCAACCATTAGATATAGGAGTATCACATATCATTAAAGTAATCATTTGACCAGCAGTATGTTGGTGTTGTCGTGTAAGTTAGTTAGTAGCCGAATATTCAGATACATTTTCAGAACTATATCGCTGATTGTTTCATCGAATGCTTTGTAGAATATATCAAGTTAAGAACACGCCAATATTTTTGTAAAATATGAGACTGGAAGACCCTTTTTGTACATTTAGCCACATTGATATGTATGAATGAATACGTTATCCTTAGTTTGTGCTTTGTACATTAACAACAAATAGTATACCTGGTAGTAATGGAGTCACTCGCATGCTAGATGATCCTGTATTCGCTGGCCCAACCGTACCGCTTGCAGTGCATTGGTAAATGTCTCCATCACTTTTGTCAAGTTGTTTTATTGTGAGATTCGCACTGTAAAAGTCTGCTAACAAGCTGAATTTCCTTTGGTCAAGAACAGTGAATCCACAAGAACGATATTCCTGACAGTTGTGAGAGGCCAGTGTATTAAGACCGCCACTCCTTTCCCAAATTACAAGTCGATTCCTGGTTTGCGGCGTAAAGGTACAAACCAGTGTGAAATCTTCCCCGATGACTGGTAGAGAGTTGCCTGTCCGAATCGACACTTCAAATGCATGGTATCCTGTACGGGTGAAATTAAACTAAGGGTTACTGGACCAGTGGCGGAGGGGGCAACGGTGTACTCAGCAAATGCAATGCTAATTTTTAAGACTACTGATTAATTAACAGAGAGGTTCGGGTGATGTTCCAGACTTCTTCTATTCTTGTCATGTTCCCCTCCTCTTTTTCTCTTTGTCACTGTTTTTCTTTCTGTCAATTATTATTTACTATAGGATGAGGAGAGGGCGTGTATTACCCCTGTAGTTTTATCACTGTTCCCAACGACAATGGCCCAACGTTCCCAGTATTTTATTCATTAATCTCCCCGAAGGGTTTTCAATAAGTGTTTCCAATACAAAGCATTGCCCAAATGATACGTATGACAAAGATCCGAGTTGGGACAATTCCTCTGATAGTATAGCTTTACGACCAGATTTGTTACTAATGATCTGATTTGTTATAAAAGCTATTTAGTAATTTGCTAATCTATGTATCTCCTTCATGTAACCAAACGAGTAAAACAATGATAGCAGATTATAAGATATAGAGCGTTTGGAAATCATGAATCCAAGGAAAGGGTATCAAAATATTGCTTTCAGGTTTTGGAGCATCTGTTACGTTCATTTCACCTCCCAAGGTCTTCTCTAGGCTCAGCACACCTACACTTATAATCCAAACATAAAATCAAACTTACCAGATTTGGAGATGACAACTGCGAGAAAAAGAAGAACTTCTGCAGAAATCAACATCATCATTCAGTCATCATATATTGCCATTCAAAGAAACAATTTTCACAACTATATCCGTTTTCGCATCTAGGACTGTGGTTATGGATGCAGGGAGATGGGACAGACGCCCTGGTAAAATGAAGGAAACAGTATGAATCAAGCTAGACGATGTTTTTGAAGAGATTTACCATATTTGGAGGATTCGTCGGCGACATGCTGTTTTTAAGTTGAAAGCGAAACAAATATCATGATGGATGATTGCATCATTATGTGTCTCTCTGACACCGGTTTAGTTTCACAAACTTCACCAAACCATCAATCTGAAATTACAATAATCATGTTATAAATAATCTAACAAAAGGGGCGCTCGCTCTCTTCAGACACTGTGACAAAATTATTTGAAATCGGAAGGTTTTAAGAAATATTGATTAAAGAAAATAAGTTTTCCATAAGCTTGCGATGTTAATGTAGAAAGTTATATTACACGCGTAAAACACCAACATTTGATCGTGGTTTTCAGTCACTTAACTGAAAAGTTCATATAAAAAACAAAAACAAAAAGCAACGAAATGAAAACAATGGGCGTACTAATAAGGAGGATAGTGAAGCTACTTTTACTCAACACATTAAGAGCATTAAATATTCTGCTACAATGTATTAAAGTTAAGCAATATATTTTGTTTGCGTGCGATTTTACTTTGTAAACTACATGAAATTTAGCCTCTGGACTGCCATCTGGATATTTTTTCTCTCAAATGAATAACATCAAAAGCAAACAAATAGAAAACGAAAGATATGGATTGGAGTATCGTCTATTTACCTTTATTCTGCAGAGAGAAAGTGGTCAGTAAGAAATGCCTACCCTACCCCCCCCCCCCCCCCCTCCCCACACACACACACACACACATACGCACACACGAAGATCCGCGCACCCGACACAAACTTATACATCTACATAAACAGCAACACAGTCAAACAGCCAGTCCATCGATGTCGCAAAGCGTAAGTACCAGCAATTAACAATATCAATGTTTACTTTCAAATATTTTTTACAGAGCTGTAACAAATTATTTGACAGTTTTTTTGAGGATAAGATTTATAATGTTGATTCCACTCAAAAAATCGATCGTGTTGTGGTTTCTGTGCTACTTATACTTCTTATGTCTTTGCATCATCATATTGTAAGAGCATGAGGCATCACGAATGTAATCATGATTTAGTAGCAACAGATCAAGATTAAAAAAAAGAAGTTAGAATCCCTGTAACTTGGCAAGTCAACAAAGAAATTATGGTAACACATGAGATTAAGTCAAACATCCTTGTACCTACTAATGACCACAGGACGACGCCTATGAGGTCCTGGTGATGAGAACAGACCAAATTGTATCTTCGGAATGAGGCAGGTCATAATTGAGCGCGTTTTTAAACCAATTTAAATTCAAAGAAAAAGTTAGAAACATATACAAAATAAAACATTATCGTTCTAAATAAAGGATTTATTCAGACAGAGATTAATAAATCAATTACCGAACAAACCAAAAGCAAATGTTAGCTTCATGAAATGATGAGGAGGGAAGAAGGCTTTTAAGAAAGATTCGTGAAAAACTTAGCTAGGAACTGGTTGATGAAATGGGCTACCGATTCTGAATATTCTTTTATCACAGGTTTTATTGATGTGGTCGAGTTGCTTCTGGTACATGTGGAATTATTTAAAATGTGTATGGATTCATACATTCCGAGAATTATTTAGCTAGCATAGTACACACAGCCTTGAAGGCAAAGCTTATTTTGCTCTGATCCATTCTTCAAGTCGGAGGAACATTTGAAAGAATCCGCCCGGAATGAGCACATGCTACCAGGCAACAGAGAACGTTGAAGATTTCGACTGGTAGGGTTCGAAGTAAAACATATTATGATAACAAAGTTATGAGGTACATAACCAATTAATCTTGTACCCCTGTTAATATTGTTAACATGTTTTATTGTTATACGTTTAAATCAGTGTGCAACTATAGTTGTATTTTTACATAATATTACCAATAACAAAGTGGCATTTCTATTCCTCATTGTATTTCCCTACTTCACAATCGATATTAAACGTAAAATGCGAAGACTTGTAAAAGGGAATATAACCAAATTTGATATTCTGGAAAGTATTGTCCCTGCTTTAGGATTACACGTGTAAGGAGTAGTTGTGTAGTCACTGGGGTTAATTTTTGTTGGAGAAAAAAAAAATTGGTTTCTCTCTTTTCCAAAATGTTGAAGTAAGACTAAAGTTATAGTGTCAACTGCGTTAATCCATGAATCTTCGAACTTCTTAACCGTTTACCTACATTATCCCTGGTAGTTTTGGTGTCTTTGTTTTTGTGGTTATTATTAGTTGTTAAGATTTATTGTGTCCACTCTGCCTATACCCATGTTTGCCCAGGTTTTTTGTCCATATGTAATTAGGCTTAGAGATAAAGTTAAGTTCTGGCCATACCTCATACGATTGCATTGTGAAAGAAATAGTATTGAACCGATCAAAAAATATGATCTTGTACCATTAAAGTATTAGTGTGTACTGCAAGCTTCTGGAGTCATCAAACTGATACAAAACTTGGCCTAGTCTTTGTATCGTTACAAACACTGTACACAGAATGATGTATGTGGGACTACACAAATAGGTGGATACAAATTGGGCCTCATTGTTAAGCTGTTACTTGTCATATTTAGAATATAGAGGCATTTTAAGAGCCATGCTTTTCAGGTAGCATTTTTTCGCAGATTTTCTTCCACACTTGCATAATAACAATAATAACGCTCACAAATGTATTTTTTCACTTCTCTCCAGAAATCAACCTTCTCTATATTCGTTTTACTATGTTGGCTAAGAATGTGACTTTGTGTTTAGTTTTCGATATGAATATGGAAACTGTCAACCACCTTTTCCCGCTCTTAAACATATTGTAATATAGTTCGTAACTGTTTACTCTGTTTTGAAACTTAAACACATATAGAGAAAGCCTTGAATCTAGCCTAACAATGTTAGTCTCTGGCTGTGCCAGGTGTTGGAATAATGCAGGGTCTATGAAGTGCCGTAGACGGCGCAGTCTCAATAGCCTAATTGTTCGGACACCCTGCTCCGCATTACGACTGAATAAGGTGGTAATACGTATACATGAACAAATGAAACGATAGGTTAGCTTCATCGATTTAAAGGTATGGCTACTCGATTCATTCGTTCATCTTAGGGTGCGTTCAATCGAATTTTCGATGCTAGAATCACAAACATGAATCACAAATCAAAACGCCGTTACAAAAAGCAAGGTCACTGCGGTTAGCGTTCAAGAGATTTTTCATCAATGCTGATTCTAGCTCATTTCGAGCCCAGCCACTGAGGATCACACTGCGCAGTTTGAAAGTGATAGAATGATCAAAACAAAGAAAAACATAAGAGAAGTTGATAGAAGGAAGAAACAAGGAATAACATAAGGAAAGACGAAAAGTGATAGAATGCTTAAACAAAGAATTACATAAGAAAAGGTGATAGAAGGAAAAACAAAACAAGGAATAACATGAGAATAGAAGGAAGAAACAAAGAATAACAAAAGAGAAAGTGATATATAAAAACAAAGAATAACATAAGAGGATGTAATAGAAGGAAGACAAAACAAAGAATAACATGAGAATAGAAGGAAGAAACAAGGAATAACATAAAGAAAGACGGAAAGAGAATGTGAAAAAAGGAAGGAACAGAAAGAGAAAGTCGATAGAATGATTAAAACAAAGAATAACACAAGAGAAGGTGAAAGAAGGAAGAATCAAAGAATAACATAAGGAAAGATAGAAAGAGAAAGTGACAGAATGATTAAAATAAAGAATAACATAAGAGAAAGTGATAGAATTATAAAAAAGAACAACATAAGAGAAGATGATAGAAAGAAGAAACAAAGAATAACATAAGGAAAGACAGAAAGAGAAAGTGATAGAATGCTTAAAACAGAGAATTACATAAGAATAGAATGAAGGAACAAAGAATAACAAAAGAGAAAGTGATATATAAAAACAAAGAATAACATAAGAGAAGGTGATAGAAAGAAAACAAGGAATAACATAACAGAACAACGCAAATTGCATGAAAAGCAGGCGCGTGTTTTTTGCCCAAACCGGAACAGGCCACGATAATGACGCAATAGAATCATGATTGAGACTACGTTCGTTCAATCGAATTTTAGCGGCCGTGATTCTGCAGAATCATGATACAAAACGCATCTTTTTCAGCGTTTCATGTTTGTGTTTTTAAACACGTTTATTTGAACGACCGACGAAAAAATCGCTTGAACGCATTGCGTTTTAAACTAAACGTCTTTAGAAACCGTGATTCTAGGGTGAAAAAGTGTCGATTAAACGCACCCTCATGTGTGTCGATAGTTTGCACAAATGTATTCAAGTCTAGATATGTCGTGGGTGGATGTTGAATCCAGGTTGCCAGGCAACGAAGATAGTTGAAGATGTCGTTTGGTTTTTCTCAACGATGAACCCAAAAGGTGATTCAGGGATACCTGTATTTTGAGGTAAAGCAGTGGAAAAGTTTAAAGAAAAAATCGATAAAGACTGTGCATTCAGTTCCCTGATTTCGGATAATAAATCCTTTTGATAAATAGAAGGCGACTCATATAATAAATAGCGAATGTTGCAAATCAATTTGATAAAAAGGTAGCAACGAAAATAATAAGCAAATACTTATGTTTATGTTTAAAATACAGACTAGAAGTTCAGAAAAAGAAAACATATGCAACTACAAGCTGCTTTCTTTAAAATACATATATAAAATTCGATCTCATTTAAACATGTGATAAAGTACTTGTTATAAATATGTATGTATGATGTTATCCGTGATTTTGTATCTGAATATAGATTTTTATTTTAAGCACAACAAAAGAGAAGGCGACTCATGAAATGAAATAAAAGAATCAGATGGACAAAACACAAATAAATCTAAATAGACAATGAAAGCAAGATGTTACTGACGAGAAAACGTGAAGTTGAAGACTGCACTACCGGATCCATATCTTGAACCAGCAATGCATTTGTAAACACAGGGATCTTCGGACAAGGGGTGTCGAATCACCACTTCGCTGGAAGTCAACGAATCACCTTCTAGATTAGTCTCGGAGAGCGTTATGTTAAAGAAGTGTGTGTTGTTACACAGCCACTTGAAGAAAAATGCAGGAGGATTAGCGTCTGAGGTACATGTCAAGGAAGACCCAGCGCGTATATTAGTTGACGTTAGCCATCGAGAGGAAACGAACACAACTGGTTCATCTAGGTTAAAGAAAAATATTGAAAATCAGTTTTGAAAAGAGGTGATAGAAAAAGGAAGGGGAGATAAGGATAGGGATGGGACTTGGGAGGTTGATAAATTACAGGGGTGGGACTAATAGAAACTTTTTTATGAATGCAGGGGGGGGGGGGGAAGAAAAAATTGGCATCATACCCTATTACTTTGACTGATAGTTTTCCATATGAATCCTGTTGACTGTTGGGAAAACGACAACGGCAACCAACAAATAGCAGACGAAAATCTTAAGAATATTTGATAATGGCATATATAGACCAGTATCCTACGCATTTTTCAAAGGATTCCCCAGTATAATGCCCTTCCCAAAATGTTAAATGAAAATGGATACTCACATGATATGTTCAGAACCATGCTATCTTTCACTGACCACGCTGAGGGTGGTGAAGGGTGAACAGCCTGGCAGAGAAGAGGTTTCCCATGATAATTCCTCTTTGGTATGAGAGTAAGGGTGCTGTTAACATCA
Organism: Strongylocentrotus droebachiensis; assembly: GCA_035222895.1. Classification (NCBI taxonomy): domain Eukaryota; kingdom Metazoa; phylum Echinodermata; class Echinoidea; order Camarodonta; family Strongylocentrotidae; genus Strongylocentrotus; species Strongylocentrotus droebachiensis. Next base: position 76,517 of record JAVYIG010002812.1, on the reverse strand, counting down.
TACCGACCATCTACATTCGTTGACGTTTCAAGGGACGAATCATGTGTGACATTTCTAGATCCGATGTACCAGTGGATGAGCGGAGCAGGGTATCCATTAACAGCTCTGCAGCTCACATTGGTTACTATACCGTCGTGCAGATCACCGGAGTTAGTCATTTTAACACCATCTGGTGGGCCTATGTATACAAATTAAATATATGGTTATGGGTAAAACTCTAATGAGGCAAATTGTTCTTGGTGAAATATAGAAGCTCCGAAATGTAATATTTAGTTATATAACAAAGAGGAGAGACAAGAGGTTCATGGTAATAAACATTCGCTTATTCCCCTCCTGGCCCTAGGAGACGCCAAGTTATTAACTATACTGACAATTTCGTAATAATTTAGTAGTTTTTAATAAATTAAACAGTAATCAATTTACTTATAAGTGATTAATGGGACTTTAAGTAAGAATAACATTTCCGAATAAGTGCATTCAATATCGAATACCGGCATATTGAAGAACCTAAACTCACCATAAACCATCAGTTTAGCTACCTGAAGATCGAGAAAGTCTTCCAGAGATTTAAAGCACCAAAGGTACATTCCGTGGTGTTTTCTTTCTGGACGTATCTTGATGGTACTTTCGGTGTCAAACAAACTTTGATCTAAAGCACTGCGATACTTCAAATGACTTATGTTAATACTTGGAAGACTTTTATTGTTGCCAAGTATCCATGATAGTTCAACTGCTGGTAGTGATCCAATACTTTGACAGGTGATTGAAGTCATTGAATCTTCACGAACGTAAATGGTGGTTGACCCTTGTACGTTTTCCTCGCTTTCTCCAGATAGAAAAAGCAACAGGCTAGAGGGCAGAACTTAATAAAAAGAGAAATTGAGAGAAAATAATGCAAGAAACGCAAGATACTGTTTCAAGGAAATTTATATATATATATATATATTACATTTGTACATATGGATAGAAATAAAATACTTGTAGATAAATATGAATCTCGTGAATACAAATTTGTAAAATTTAATATTCATTGAAATTTCGGCCCAGAAAGCGCTCGAATTTTTAGATTTGAGTACAGTGGTACATAAAGAGATACAATTAACTCACCTTTTTGTGACATCGGTACCGCTAAGCTACAAAGAGGACATGCTCCATATTTAACACGTTTACTTACCATGAACATTCAATTGAACTGAGCGTTGAAGAATATGTTGTAGTTCTGGATGTGATGCTACGCAGCCGAGATTCTTTCCTTGATCATTCCTAGACGTTGTGATTGTAACAGCGTTCTGAGAGAGATAGCTTTTGCCTCGTACGACATCAGACTGATCTTGACGAACAACGGTTACATCATCTGGTATACGCCATTCCAGTACTGCAGGAGGCCTTGCCCCGTATGCTTCACATATGATGTTGTACGGCTGTCCAGCTGATACCGTAACAGTGATGTTGCTCAAGTAACCGCTCGATTTTACATTAGCGATGAGGAGCCAACTGGGCGGGGCTAGCGACACAAGAGGGAATATCTAGGATTAAAACCTAAACGTCAATATAACTTGCTCTCTTTTATAGTCTAAATCCTCAAGATGAAATAACTATTGACTGTTATCACACATTCCCTAATTACAACTCCAACAGTTAGATATTGGAGTATCATATATCATTGGAGTTATCATTTCACCAGCAGTATATGTTGGGTGTTGTCGTGTAAGTTAGTTTGTAGCCGAATATTTAGATACATTTTCAAAACTATATCGCAGATTGTTTTATCGAATACTTTGTAGAATATATCAAATTCAGAACACGCAAATCTTTGTGTAATATGTAAAGCTGGAAGACCTGTTTGTGTACAGCTTGCCACAGTGATGTGTATTAATGAATACGTTATCCTTAGTTTGTGCTTTGTATATTAACAAAAAATAGTATACCTGGTAGTAATGGAGTCACTTGCATGCTAGATGATCCTGTATTCGCTGGCCCAACCGTACCGCTTGCAGTGCATTGGTAAATGTCTCCATCACTTTTGTCAAGTTGTTTTATTGTGAGATTCGCACTGTAAAAGTCTGCTAACAAGCTGAATTTCCTTTGGTCAAGAACAGTGAATCCACAAGAACGATATTCCTGACAGTTGTGAGAGGCCAGCGTATTAAGACCGCCCCTCCTTTCCCAAATTACAAGTCGATTCCTGGTTTGCGGCGTAAAGATACAAACCAGTGTGAAATATTCCCCGATGACTGGTAGAGAGTTACCTGTCCGAATCGACACTTCAAATGCATGGTATCCTGTACGGGTGAAATTAAACTAAGGGTTACTGGACCAGTGGCGGAAGGGGCACCGGTGTACTCAGCAAATGCAATGCTAATTTTTAAGACTACTGATTAATTAAGAGAAAGGTTCGGATGATGTTCCAGACTTCTTCTATTCTTGTCATGTTCCCTTTCTCTCTTTCTCTTTGTCACTGTTTGTCTTTCTGTCAATTATTATTTACTATAGGATGAGGAGGGGGCGTGCATTACCCCTGTAGTTTTATCACTGTTCCCAACGACAATGGCCCAACGTTCCCAGAATATTATTCATTAATCGCCCCGAAGGGTTTTCAATAAGTGTTTCCAATACAAAGCATTGCCCAAATGATACGTATGACAAAGATTCGAGTTGGGACAATTCCTCTGATAGTATAGCTTTACGACCAGATTTGGTACTAATGATCTGAATTTTTATAAAAGCTATTTAGTAATTTGCTAATCTATGTATCTCCTTCATGTAACCAAACGAGTAAAACAATGATAGCAGATTATGATATATAGAGCGTTTGAAAATCATGAATCATAGGACTAAAGTATCAATATATTGCTTTCAGGTTTTGGAGCATCTGTTACGTTCATTTCACCACCCAAGGTCTTCTCTAGGCTCAGCACACCTACACTTATAATCCAAACATAAAATCAAACTTACCAGATTTGGAGATGACAACTGCGAGAAAAAGAAGAACTTCTGCAGAAATCAACTTCATCATTCAGTCATCATATATTGCCATTTAAAGAAACAATTTTTCACAACTCTATCATATTTCGCATGTAGGGCTGTGGTTATGGATGCAGGGAGATGGGACAGACGCCCTGGTAAAATGAAGGAAACAGTATGAATCAAGCTAGACGATGTTTTTGAAGAGATTTACCATATTTGGAGGATTCGTCGGCGAATGATTACAATAATCATGTTATAAATAATCTAACATAAGAGGCGCTCACTCTCTTCAGACACTGTGACAAAATTATTTAAAATCGGAAGGTTTTAACAAATATTAATTAAACAAAAGAAGTTTTCCACAAGCTTGCGATGTTAATGTAGCAATTTATATTACACGCGTACAACATAAACAACTGATCGTGGTTTTCAATCACTTAATTGAAAAGTTCATATAAAAAACAAAACAGAAAGCAACGTATTTATTCGCCACCATTCCTAGACTACAAAGAGTGAATACACTAACGAAATGAAAACAATAGGCGTATAGGAATAGGGAGGAAATTCAAGTTACTTGTACTATTAAAACACATTAAGGGCATTACATATTATGCTATGCTCATCACAACTCCAATGTGTTATAGATTGTTTTGTTTGCGTGCGATTTTACTTTGTAAACTCCATGAAATTTAGCATCTGGGCTGCCATGTGGATATTTTTTTCTCTCAAATGAATAACACCAGAAGCAAACAAATAGAAAACGAAGTATATGGATTGGAGTATCGTCTATTAACCTTTATTCTGCTGAGAGAAAGTGGTCAGTAAGAAATGCCTTCCTCCCCCCCCCCAACACACACACACATACACGCACACACGCAGACCCGCGCACCCGACACAAACATATACATCTACCTAAACAGCAACACAGTCAAACAGCCAGCCCATCGATGTCAACCAGCAATAAACAATATATATGTTTACTTTCAAATATTTCTTACAGAGCTGTGATAATTTTTTTGAAACTTTTTTGAGGATAAGATTTATAATGTTGATTGCACTCCAAAAATCGAGCGTGTTGTGGTTTCTGCGCTACTTATACGTCTTATGTCTTTGCATCATCTTATTGTAAGAGCATGAGGCATTACGAATGTAATCATGATTTAGTAGCAACGGATCAAGATAAAAAAAAGAAGAAGTTAGAATCCCTGTAACTTGGCAAGTCAACAAAGTAATTATGCTCACACATGAGATTAAGTCAAACATCCTTGTACGTACTAATGACCACAGGACGACGCCTATGACGCCCCGGTAATGAGAACAGACCAAATTGTATCTTCGGAATGAGGCAGGTCGTAATTGAGCGCGTTTTGAAACCAATTTAAATTCAAAGAAAAAGTAAGAAACATATACAAAATAATACATTATGTGGTCGAGTTGCTTCTGGTACATGTGGAATTTTTAAAAATGTGTATGGATTCATACATTCTGAGAATTATTTAGCTAGCATAGTACACACAGCCTTGAAGGCAAAACTTATTTTGCTCCAATCCATTCTTCAAGTCAGAGGAACATTTGAAAGAATCCGCCCGGAATGAGCACAAGTTATCAGGCAACAGAGAACGTTGAAGATTTCGACTGGTAGGGTTCGAAGTAAAACATATTATGATAACAAAGTTATGAGGTACATAACCAATTAACCTTGTGCCCCTGTTAATATTGTTGACATGTTTTATTGTTATACGTTTGAATCAGTGTGCAACTATAGTTGTATTTTTACATAATATTACCAATAACAAAGTTATTAAACGTAAAATGCGAAGACTTGTAAAAGGGATTATAACCAAATTTGATATTCTGGAAAGTATTGTCCCTGCTTTAGGATTACACGTGTAAGGAGTAGTTGTGTGGTCACTGGGGTTTATTTTTTTGGGAGAAAATAAAAATTGGAATCTCTCTTTTCCAAAATGTGGAAGTAAGACTAAAGTTATAGTGTCAACTGCGTTAATCCATGAATCTTCGAACTTCTTAACCGTTTACCTACATTATCCCTGGTAGTTTTGTTGTCGTTGTTTTTGTGGTTATTATTAGTTGTTAAGATTTATTGTGTCCACTCTGCCTATACCCATGTTTGCCCAGGTTTTTTGTCCATATGTAATTAGGCTTAGAGATAAAGTTAAGTTCTGGCCATACCTCATACGATTGCATTGTGAAATAAATAGTGTTGAACCGATCAAAAAATATGATCTTGTACCATTAAAGTATTAGTGTGTACTGCAAGCTTCTGGAGTCATCAAACTGATACGAAATTTGGCCTAGTCTTTGTAACGTAACAAACAATGTACACAGAATGATGTATGTGGGACTACACAAATAGGTGGATACAAATTGGGCCTCATTTTTAAGCTATTACTTGTCATATTTAGAATATAGAGGCATTTGAAGAGCCATGTTTTTCAGGGAGCATTTTCTCTCAGATTTACTTCCACACGTGCATAATAACAATAATAACGCTCAAAAATGTTTTTTTTCTCACTTCTCTCCAGAAATCAACCTTCTCTATATTCGTTTTACTATGTTGGCTAAGAATGTGACTTTGTGTTTAGTTTTCGATATGAATATGGAAACTGTCAACCACCTTTTCCCGCTCTTAAACATATTGTAATATAGTTCGTAACTGTTTACTCTGTTTTGAAACTTAAACACATATAGAGAAAGCCTTGAATCTAGCCTAACAATGTTAGTCTCTGGCTGTGCCAGGTGTAGGAATAATGCAGGGTCTATGAAGTGCTGTAGACGGCGCAGTCTCAATAGGGACTTTTAGATTTGCACGTTGACAGCTTTGACTGCAACGTGTGACGTCATTTTAAGGCACTGCCAATGCGTTACGACGTCTCAGTCGGCGATCGAGAATGCGTCAACCTTGATTTTCCTAAATCTAGTACATACATACATTCATATTTAAATTGATATAGCTCCTTTACATGCTCAAGGTACTAGTATGCCGCGTGCGCATAAAATATACAGTTCCTCAGGTAGACAAAGTAACATCCCTTCCCTGCTATTATGTAAAAATGTGTAGAACAGGTGTCACATGCATATTCACCTGTTCTACACATTTTTACTTAATAGCAGTGAAGGGATGTTCTTTTGTCGAGGGTAGAATGAGGAACTGTATATTTTGTCGTCTTTCTTTGTCCGTGATGTTCATAATGTTACTTCCTGCATGCATGTATATCGTCGAGTGCAATCTAAAAGATTTCTGATTGTAGTCAACATGGGCAGTTAAGTACGTTGACACGCATGATCAGTCGGCGTTCGTCGTGTTCTCGTCCACTCATTCTAAAAGTCCCTAATAGCCTAATTGTTCGGACACCCTGCTCCGCATTACGAATGAAAAGATGGTAATACGTATACATGAACAAATGAAACGATAGGTTATGCTACGTTTACACTATGTTCCCGGCGGCCACGGCAGCCCCGTTTGCCCGAAACGTAGTGCGCCGTGGGATTTAGACCAATTTTATCTCTGGATTCAAGTTTTGTTACGTCTTGCCAAGTTTTCTCACGGTCTACCACGGTATCCGTGACGGGCCGTGGGGGGGGGGGGGGGGGGGGGGGAGGGGATGCTGAGTCCCGGAGGCTCCAAGGCGCACTACGGTTCGGCCCGCGTTCTACCACGGAAGCCAGAACGTTCTCTCACGGCCCGTCACGTTCTGATGGGGTCTCTCACGTTTCCCACGTTCTGATCAAGGTCTGACACGTTTTTCACGTTCTGTCAAGGCTTTGTACGGATGAAACTTGGACGCAGGGCAGCTTTGGAGCACGTTTGTGCCGGCGGTATAAAAAGAAGGTCTCCCAAGCAACAGCAATCATGGTATTCTGAGACCTCGCGTTGTGTCAGACCGTAGTAGAACGCAACGCGCCGTAGCGTGCCGTGCGCTTAAACCGTCCCACTACGGACCACCCCCAAGTTTTGTTACGGCCTATTACGGACTGTCACGTTTTGTTACGTTCACCCCGGTTTATTACGGCCTACTAGGTTTCTCATCCGCACCGTGACTGCCGTGGCAAATTTTTTGACAGTTTAAAAATCTGACACGGTATCCACGGCAATCACGGCCTGTCACGTTTGCCCATACGGTCCCCCGCGTTGTGTCACGTCAATCCCGTTTCGTCCACGGTGGCCTGAAACGTGGTTGCCGTGGCCGCCGGGAACATAGTGTAAACGTAGCATTAGCTTCATCGAATTGAAGGTATTGCTACTCGATTCATTCTTTCATCTTATTCACGTCTGTCGATAGTTTGTACGAATTTAATTACATCCAGATATGTCGTGGTTGGATGTTCAATCCAGGTTGCCAGGCAACGAAGATAGCTGAAGATGTCGTTTGGTTTGCTCAACGATGAGCCCAAAAGGTGAATCAGGGATACCTGTATTTTTAGGTAAAGCAGTGGTAAAGTGTAAAGAAAAAATCGATAGAATTTCAGTTCCCTGATTTCGGATAATAAATCATTTCGATAAATAGAAGGCGACTAATATTGTAAATAGCATGTGGTGTACATCAATTTGATAAAAAGGTAGCAACGAAAATAATAAGCAAATACTTTCTGTTTATGTTAAAATACAGACTAGAAGTTGAGGAAAAGACAACATATGTGACAAGCTAAGAGAACATTAGTGAATACTACTAAGTGGATAAACATTATTTATGATTTACAGGAAATGCAACTACAATCTGCCTTCAGGTAAATACAGATATATAATTCGATCTCATTTAAACATGTGATAAATTACTTGTTATAAATATTTATGTATGATGCTATCCGTGATTTTGTATCTGAAGATAGATTTTTTTTGTTTTTAAAGCAAAAAAGAGAAGGCGACTCATATAATGAAATAAGAGAATCATATGGACAAAGCACGAATCAATCTAAATAGATAATGAAAGCACGATGTTACTAACGAGAAAACGTAAAGTTGAAGACTGCACTACCGGATCCATCTCTTGAAACAGCCATGCATTTGTAAATACATGGATCTTCGGACGAGGGGTGTCGAATCGCCACTTCGCTGGAAGTCAACGAATCACCTCCTGGATTAGTCTCGGAGAGCGTTATGTTTAAAAAGTGTGTATTGTTACAGAGCCACTTGAAGAGAAACGCAGGAGGGTTAGCGTATGAGGTACATGTCAAGGAAGATCCAACGCGTACCTTATTTGACGTAAGCCGTCGAGAGGTAACGAACACAACTGGTTCATCTAGGTTAAAGAAAAATATTGAAAATCAGTTTCGAATAGAGGTGAGAAAAAATGGAAAAGGGAGATAAGGATAGGGATGGGACTTGGGAGGTAAATTAGTTACTGGGATGGGGCTAATATAATTTGTTAATGAATGCAGGGGGGAAAGAGAAAGTTGGCATCATAGCCTATTATTTTGACTGATTGTTTTCTTTATGCATCCTGTTGACTGTTGGGAAAACGACAACGGCAACCAACGGATAGCAGACGAAACTCATGAGAATATTTGGTAATGGCATATACAGACCAGTATCCTACGCATTTTTCAAAGGATTCCCCAGTATAATGCCCTTCCCAAAATATTAAATGAAAATGGATACTCACATGATATGTTCAGAACTGTGCTATCTGTAACTGACCACACTGAGGGTGGTGAAGGGTGAACAGCCTGGCAGAGAAGAGGTTTTCCATGATCATTCCTCTTTGGTATGAGAGTAAGGGTGCTTTCAGAATCATACCGATCATCTTCATTCGTTGAAGTTCCAAGAGACGAAGCATGCGTCACATTTCTTGATCCAATGTACCAATGGATGAGCGGAGCAGGGTATCCATTAATAGCTCTGCAGCTTACCTTGGTTTCTATACCGACGTGCAGATCACCGGAGGTGGTCATTTTAACACCATCTGGTGGGCCTTTATATACAAATTATATATATAGTAATATGGGTAAAGCGTTAATAAGTCAAATTTTCATTTGGTAACTTAAACATAGACTCTCTTAGACTCAATATTTAGTTATACATTGAGGAGAGAACCGAGTGTCATAATGATAAACGTTCGCGTTTCCATCCTTTTCCGAAGTGACGCGTTATTATCAATAGCCATGATGGCAATTCAGTTTGGGTAGATTAGGGAGACAATGTTAACACACATAATTCAAATTTTTAGTGATGAATAGGACTTTTAGTGTAAAAGGCATATAATTTAGCACAACACATTTATCATCAAAGTATTTTAAAGAAGATCGATTTACGATATATTGAATAATCAACACTCACCGTCAATCATTAGTTTAGCCATCCGACGATCAATAACGACTTTATCCAGATATGCATAGCATTGAAGGAGTGTTCCGTGGTGCTTTTTCTCTGGATGTATGATGATGATACTCTCAGTGTCAAACAAACTTCTATCTAAAGCATTGCGATACTTTGACATGCTAATGTTACCGGGAAAACTTTTGATGCCGTCAAGTGTCCATGATAATTCAACTGCTGGTAATGATCCAACACTTTTACAAATGATTGAAGTGGATGAATCTTCTTGAACGTTAATGACTGTTGACCCATTGTCGTGTTCATCGTTATGTCCAGTTGTTAAGAGCAGCATGTTGGTCGGTAAAACTTAATTACAGAAGAATGAGAATTATTCTGTTTTTGTTAGTAACATTACCCTCAAAATAATCGTGTTAAAAAAAGTCAATTTAAAATCAGTATCGGCCTATAAACATCCGATTCGTTACCTGAGGTAGTAATTGATAAAGGGTAAAAACACAGCAGACACAAGCTCACTTTAATAACATCAGCACCTTTGTGATTACAAAGCTTACACTGACAGGATGTACACAAGTGAATACGAGTTGTATTTAAAATGTATTTCTTACCTTGAACATTCAGGAAAACTGAAAGCTGACGGTTAGTTTGTTCTTCTACATGGAATGCAACACAGCGGAGATTCTTTCCCTGATCATTCCTAGAGGGTGTGATGTCAGCAACCTTCTGAGAGATATAGCTGTCGTATCGTACGACATCTGACTGATTTTGAAGAACAGCCACTACATCATCTGGTAAAAACCATTCCAGTACTGCAGGAGGTCTTGCCCCGTATGCTGCACACGCGATGTTATACGGCTCCCCAGCAGTTACTGTTATATTGGCGTTGCTATTGTAATAACCGCTCGATCTCCCATCATTTATCAAGAGCAAATGTGGCGAAACTAGTGACAGAAGAGAGAATAATCCCAATGAATCGAGGTTGCTTCAACTTATACTTTTCCACTCTGATAGTGTAGTACCTCATTTTGACGGAGTCACTAATTACTCTAAAACAGCCTTTTTAAGAAAAACGACTTCAAAATTAGGTATTGGAGTATCCCGGATCATTGACTTAATTTCTTTTAAAGCAGTGTTTTGACTCATTAACAGTTATTAAGCTGTTAAAATTGTGATTGTGATCATAATCTCCTCCCGGTACGATGGCAAATAGCAAACCTCCAATACTTTACAAGCTGTAATGTTGACGGTATTATCAGAACACTTCGTAAAATAATGATAGACTAGGCAAGTGTCAAGTTAATCACTTACCGTGTAATAATTTGTGAAAAACGTGCGACTTTTATTTATTTTAATGCTTTCTATAGTGTAATTCATATAATACAAGACAGGAAAAAGAGCGGTTTAATTTACTTTTTAATCAAAAGTACATTCATTTATAATGAATAGTATACCTGGTGACAATGGTGTTACTTGCTTGCTAGCTGATCCTGGATTCTCTCCCACAAATGTACTGCTCACTCTGCACTGGTAATTTTCGCTGTCATTTCTGTCAAGTTTTGTTAAACTTAAATTTCCGCTGCTAGTGTCTGCCATTAAGCTGAACTTAGATGGGTAAGGAACGGTAGCCCTCTTACAATTGTCCAAATACGGCGAGCAAAAGTGAGAGGCTACCACGATGTTATTACCCTTGGTCCAAATTAGCCGCCGATATCTGTGTTTCGGTGTGAAGGTACAGACCATCGTGAAATCCTCGCCAATGACTGGAAGAGAGTTGTATGTCCGAATAGACACTTCAAATGCATGGTATCCTGTACGGGTGAAATAAAACCAAGTTCCAAGGATATAGTGCTAATACCACTGAAGGGGCACCGAACGATGGGAGGAGTGGGGCGGGGGGGGGGGAGCGTTCGTATGCAGAAAATAATATGCGAATTCCCTGATTAGAAGGAAGGGTTGGCATATGTTCCAGTCGTCTTCTTTTCTCGTCCTTTCCCCTTCTCCGTTTGCCATTTCTTTTGTGTCGCCTGCTATTACTTTTAATTGTTTCTCACCGCTGGATGGAGACATGCCTTCCCGTCCCGCCCCCTATAGTAACGTCACATTGTAATCACATACTCTTCTAAACACAAAATAACGAGGAATGACAACGGCACATTGTTACCACTAGATAAAGTAACTTGCCCGAATAATTTTTAATACGTGTTTGAAGGAAAGCAATGTCTAGGTATAAATGAAATGTACGACAAAATGTAAAGGTTTTACAATCCTTCAGATTTTGTTGCCAATGATTGGAATCGTTATAAAATCGTAGCGATTTAATAATTTTCTTATATTTGTACCTCCATCAAAGAAGTAGAAACAGTATGCGGATTATGAGATAATGAGCGTTTGAGAATCATGAATCGAAGGATTACGTAGCAATATGCTTCTTTCAAATACATTACCTTCAACATCATTAATGCATCGCCCCAAATCATTTCTAGGAGAAGTACATCTACACTTTTAATCTAAACATGAAATAAAACTTACGAGATTTGGAGATGATAACAGCGAGAAAAAGAAGAACTTCTGCACAAATCAACATCATCTTTCAGTCATCAGTTTTTACCAATCAAAGACACTCTTTTTTACAAATTTATCCAGTAATGCACCCTATTATTATGATAGCAGGGATGTGTGAATGACTCCCTCAAGAAAAAAAGCAAACAGTATAAAGCGAGCTAGACGGTGTTTTTGAAGAGATTTACAATTATATTGAGGGCTTCGTCGGCGATATGCTGTTTTGCGTTGAAAGTGAAACAAATATAATGATGGATGCTAGCATCTTTATATGTCAGTTTCATAAACTACTAAACGATCAATTTGAATTAACAATAAGCATGTTATAAATGATTAGACAATAGGGGCGCTCTTTCTGCTTAAGGCCCGGTCACACAGGGAGGACGCATGGGGAACGCACGGCCAGCGCATTGGAAATTTGCAATTTTGGCCAGTGCGTTGTCGTGCGCCCAACTTTTGTCGAAGCTACAGCGAGCTGACACCAAATGCATAGCGTGTTGCTAGCGCGCTGAGCGCATACAGGGCGCATACAGGGCGCATACAGGGCGCATACAGTGCGCATACAGACCGTACACAGAGCGCACATGATAACAACTTCCACGAATGCACAACGTGTTGCTAGCGCGCTGGACGAATGGTCCACGCACGCATGCACCGCGTTCTACGACGCACGGCCAGCGCATTGGAAATCGGAAAAGAACGTGTGCCTAACTTTTGTCATAATTTTGGAAAAGCACGGCGTGTAGCTAGCGCGCTGTGCGTATACAGGGCGTGTGCTCCGCGTATGTCTGGCGCTGGTCTAGCGCGCTCCACGCATGTCTGGCGCTGGTCTAGCGCGCTCCGGCGCATGTCTGGCGTGTCTTTGGCGTGTATATTCATGCGTCGAGCTCGGCGCACGTTTTTGAGCATGCTCAAAAAATCCCGACGCACACAGCGAATGTCGACGCATGCATAGCGCTGGTCCAGCGTTGGTCCAGCGCGCTCGACGAACGAGTAACGAATGATGACGCACGCCTAGCGAACGACAACGCACTGGCCCAAATTGCAAATTTCCAATGCGCTGGCCGTGCGTTCCCCATGCGTCCTCCCTGTGTGACCGGGCCTTTAGAAAGGGTGAGAAAATGACATAAAATTGGAAGAATTCAAAACAATATTTATTGTACAAGTTTTCCATAGGCTTTTGATGTCAATGTAGCAATTCATTTCTAGCGCGTATGGTAGCCAACCTTCACTTCTATATTTCAATAAATGTCTTCTTTTAAAGCCCTACTGCTCTAATTATAGTAAAGTTCCAATAATAAAACCAAAAAAAGGAAACAACGTTTTATTTCAACAGTTTCTTGACCATAAAGAGTAAATACACTTACGAAAAATAAACAATCGGTGGAGTAGGAATGGGGGAGGAGAAATGCTGATCTCGCTATCACCCACTAATCCGCCACGAATAAATGCAGCGGAGATAATTTAAGATATCGACTGGTGGGGCCTGACGGAAAGGTCATGAGGTGTATCCGGGATCGTTGTAAAACATATTATGATGATAACAAGGAGAAACATATATCAAATGAACCTTTTGCACCTTGTCATCATTTTGTTAGCGTTTTTGATGGGCAACAAATCCTATCTTTATCACAATGTTACTTATGACAAAGTGACATTTCTTTTCCTCGTGGTTTTCATCATTTCACCGTGGCTCAAATATGATGCAAAGAAAATGAGTTTTACCAATATCTACATGCTGGAAAGTGTTGTGTCTGTTTTAGGATTACATGTTTATAGGATAGTTTTGTATTCATTGAGCTTATTATCCGAACAAATTTAAAAATAAGAGTATTTACATTTTCCAAAATGTACAAGTACGAACAAAGTCATATTGTCAACTGCGTTAATCTTTAAACAAATGAAGTAACATGATTCGTCCTTTAGAAAAAGGTGACTAAAAGGAAAGTGGGTCCAGTGAAAAAAGAAGAAAATCCTTTGCGTGAAAACAATTCCTAACCTCAACGATAAAGTAACCTGAACATAGAATAATATATATTTTACCAAAGGGGGGAGGGGGAGTTGACAACAATTTTTCTCTACGATATGATTATCTGTTACGTGACAATCTTTATGAAACTACCCCCTCTACAACTCTGGTAATGTGCATGTATAACAATTCCCTTCAGCAGACAACGAATTATGATGTCAATATATTTCCGGACCTCCAAGCAGAACAAATCTGCTATATTAATGGCTCTTAATAGATAAATCCAGGAGTTTTTTTTTTCTTTTAATGATTAATGTATGTATTTCTTTATATTCGTAAATGATGTGTTTATACGGAAACAAAAACATATACCAATCAAAACTGAACCAAATCAAAACGATGTTTTGAACTAACTGGGATGGACTTTCTATTACATCCTTTTTATCAGTCATTCTGAATTTGTTTAGCCTGAATGTTTGAGCTAATCCTGCATCACATAAACTAATAATTCCACAGCGAAACCAGGGCCCTAATTGGTACAAACAGTAATGAAGAGTACACGTATGAAGCTCCGCCAGGCAATGGTAATACTGATAATAACAATCACAATTGAAATCTTACTTTTAATAAAAACAATCTCATAAATTCAATCAAATATAGATTTGCAAAGTTAAATATAGATGAATTTCTTCTTTTAATTGATCAAACACTAGTTTGGGGCTCTTTAATTAATCCTCGAAAAACCTGAGCAACTGAATAATTATTTAACATTGCGATATAAATACTTTGTTCAATTAATAATAATAACTGGGGATTCTTTGTATGATAATGTCACATATATACATTTTGTTCAATTCGTTCTTTAAAGAATTGTTCACATCAACGCGCCTGTTATCTTTTTCCCTATTCACATATCTTTGTTGCAAGTAGAGTCAGTACAGTTCTTTATATCATTGATAACAATTTGATATTACAATGTTTTTACATTCCTTGATGTTTCAATATTTGAATACAATACTTCGTATATATTCTTCGTATCTACATATCCAAAAGCTGAATTACAAATATAGTTATCTTTTGACAATCGTTCTACCCTATGTTTGCTTTATCCTGTTTTAACAGTTGACCGTTGGAAATAACAAGTACGTATAGCTATCTCTGATCTAGAAATAAATTGCGCTTTAGCCACTATACCCTTTTGGTGGTTTGGCTCAGTAACTATTGATTAAGAGCTTGAAGTAAAATATACTAGATGCCTGAAAAAAGGGCAATTTTTCATGCACATAGAGTGTCCGTCTTTGTTATATGACCACATTGTACTTGACGCCATAACATTTTAAAAATCATATATCAGAATTGAGATTTTGTTCAACTTGTTGACGAAAGCTTTAATACACTTGTATATATTGTTTCAGAAAAGTTGCATTTTATTACAATTATGTAACATTGATTGAAAAATATTATTGTTGCCCATTTTAAAGACGAAATGGGATCAATGTAGCCCTTAAAAGATTATCTTAAGTAATATCCGAAACCAACATTTATAGAAATTAGGATTTATCATATTCAGGTGTGAAATTTTCAGCATTTTAACTAGAGGTAGGTATGTCCGCCTCTTCCCTCGTGTCCCCCTTTCTCCTCTTCTCCTCTTTCATCTCTCTTCCTTTATTCTTCTTTCTATCTCTCATTTCTCTCTATATATCTCTTTTTCTATTCATATCTGTCTCGGGCACTAGATCTGTACATCTCTCTCTCTTTTCAACATTCATTTTTTTAATTTTCTTGTTGTAATCGGATACAATTTAGGCCATATGGCATAATATAATTCGGAAGCCAGGTTAAGATAACACATGTATCTAAACAAATTATGTGACAAAAAAGTATAATATGACTCTGAAACCCGCTTGTTCAAATTTTTAAATTTCATTCAGTGCATTACTGTGATCATACATATTGCCAAGTATAAATTATTATTACATCAAACGCAAACAGACGCAAACATTATCATTGCATTTACAGACCTACATAATTAGAATAGGGAAAAGTTAACAGTACTGTTAAGTTATTTGTACGAATACAAAAAGACAAAATAGGACAATCCTTAAATGTAATTTGTCTTCTCATGATTTACATATGTTACAATAGAGAGCATCATGAAGAAAGAGAGAGGGGAGAAATAGAAATAAACTGTATGCTTAATTTCCAATGTAAAGTCAGATGAAATAAAATAACATTAGATATAAGATTTTAAAAATTGCGTAAGTATCTTACAATGCAATATACAATAAAATAGTGTCAAACATCTAGAGTTATTTATCCTTATGATATGAGTGATGATAATTTGTCATTCATGCATTTGTACAACATTTGTTGCGATATAGCAATTAATAACAAAGAGTGATTTCTATCATAAACAGTATTTATAAAACACTGCTTTTCAATTTTATCTAAATATCAGAAATGAAACAAAATCATCTCCTAGAAATCCTATAAAATATGATATTAGGTATAATGAAATATTTCTAGTGTTATCTTTTAAATCAGTTTTTATATTAATTTTTGTTATAACCAGCAAAGATATATAACAAAATGGTCACGCGATATAATATATACAAATGTATATGCATTAAAACGGATATACAGGTTAAATAAATTTACATCAAACTGTGACGATAAACAGTGCAAGGAATCACTTGTGCACATTTAGCAATAGTTCATGGTCTAAAGTCAATGGTAAGCTTTGTCAAACGATTTTTAAATGCATTTACATGTCCAGCAGTATGGGTCTAAAATAAAATGTGGAATTGTTTACAATGTGATAATGGAACCGAATAAAACTAGGGTTAGTACCAACATTATGTTCATCATCGTATGATTTTGTTTTTAAACAATACGAGTGAACATTGATTATACATATATAATTCAATGTTAATAACAAAATATGTAACATTCTCTTTTTATTCATTTCATATGACTATTTAAGTATGGAGTGTAATATACTCGTTCATTCGTTTACTCAGTAGATTTAGAGGTTCGATAGAATTCGATACAATCATGACAATAGTGTTTTACAGAAAATAACATGAATCATATACCATGTATAAGCCTACTTGTACTATATCAAAAGAATGTTTGGCATCAGCTATTCTGTAATTATGTTTTGTTTGTTATTTACGTTCATGATATTTTCACATGTGAAATGATTTAAGAATATTTGCTTTCCGTCTGCACAACATAAGCAGACCTTCAACAACCTTGATCCAAACAATGCTTTTTTGATGGAACTCTCAATTTTTCTAAGAAAGGAATCGATACTGATAATGTAGCGGGATCTTTTTATTATTTCTGATTTTGCATTGTTCATACATGTGTTAGCCTACATAACTTTAGATTTTCCCACCGTGTCACTCTTCTTTATCGTGGGGAAAACATCATGAAAGATAGACCGTATAGGCGGTATGGGTTTCATTTCCATATACGTAGGTGTTGTTTTATCATCATCTTCTTGTGTTGTGAGAAGGGTATTGATATATTGATGATCATAGGTTTCGTGTTTAGGCGCCTTTTCGGGTGTATTCACATACACAGCCTCGGAACTCTCTTGACTAAAACTAGGACTAACATAATCACTTTCTGTGTCGTTTTGCAGTGCCTTTTCATCTGTCATGTCTTTATTCACATACACAGCCTCAACTTCCTTTCGAGTAAAACTAGGACTGATGTAGTCGTCATCGCCGATGCGAGGAATAGGCTCCATATCCATATAGTAGCTTGTAGCGGATTCGGAGGGGTGAGGCGGCTCCCTGTCTGCTATATCAGCATAGACTCCCTGGTCCATCTAAACAAATATTTCAAGCAAAATACCTTAAGTGAAATTGAAAATGTCTTATATATTATTTCATTACTCAGAGTTTATGGCATTTTTATGTGAGTATATAAAATTAAAACATTAAATGACAGCAATTATTGAATGTCTAAAGCGGGGATAATTGCTACTACCTAAAACACAGGAGGGTGGGGGTATGCATAGGGAGTATAGTGCCAGAGGCGAACAACAATATTCGCCCCAACCTTTATAATATTGTCAGTTCACAAATACAACCAAGTTTTCCTCGCTTTTTCGCAACGTGAAAACCATATGTAATAGACTGAACCTAAGATTGGTAACCTTATTTTGAATAAGTGTACAATGAAGCGTAGGAGCCAAGTGACCGAGCGGTAGATTATTATATATTTTTTTTAAATCTTCATTTTTTAAATGCAAGCTAAAGTGAATGTTTAATAGCCTACCTACTTTATTCAAAGTAGCTCAGCAACTGATCGTCAATTTTGATCAAATTGTATTATTATTATTATTATTATTATTTTTTTTTTTTTTAAATCTTCCAGGCGCAAACCCTACCAATTAGATTTGTGAAATTAGCTGTGACTTAACTGGGTCATAAATATTTATGATAATTTTGGTTCGAATGCTGAATTTGTGTAGATAGATTTTTCCACAAGCCACAGCCGAGGTTTTACCCATTAACCCGATCCGTCAAACAGAACACTGATTAATTAATTAATTGTAAAAGTATTCATCTTTAGTACAGATTTTGTTCTTCTTTTTTTCGTATCAAATTGATAATTGATGCAAAATAATAGACTTACCACTTGGCCGTCTGGTTGAGTTTTGTTTCCATTGTCTGCTTGGAGTGCACAGAATGAAAAATTAAATGTAAACAAAATCATTTTCCACGAATGTAGAGATTATTGCTTAAGTACTTCCTTTTAAAGGTTAGACTGTGATACTAATACTTGACTCTGTTTATATCAAAAATATAATCTATGTTAACTAAGGGCAGATCATTGAATTTAACAAAATCATGAACATTGGTTTTTCGATCAAGAAAACGTTTTTGCTTATCTATAATATCTTAATATACATTATAGTTTAGACGGTAATTATTTTTAAATACCATAAAAAGTAACTATCAGCATATTTCGGTATGTAGTAGACTTTGAAAAAGGCAACATATACTTTTGAGAGTTCATAAACAAAGTATAGAAACTATTTTATGCAATTTTTAAAAAGACATCAGGGGAACCAAAATTGTTATATACAGTACATATTTACAACCACAAAAATATAACAGGATAGTAAATTACTGGATAATATGCCAAATTAATGCATGTAATTTAGTATAACAATTGAATGTACACTCCTAACTAACATTCCTAACTCCTAACTAACGATATTACAAGAAGAAGAATAAAAGGATTGAAGCCTGAAAGGAAATATGTTTATTTCTTTTGTATTTCCATGTCATTAGAAACAAAATGTATATTATATTACATCATATTCCTCTGTCTGGCGGTACATTTTTTGTCTCATGTTGATCATTAAAACCATCAATTGTGTTCTTCTCCTGTATGGACCTATAATAATTAGAAAATTCGTATTCTCACACGTATTCTGAAACCTCACTTCATGCCTCAGTATCGAAACTGTTATTTGTCATGATCAATGCTAATGTGTCTTCAAGCACAATGTGCAAGAGATAAGGAGAGATAAGGAGATTATATATTTGAAAATAATTGGTTAGAGGAAATAAAAGTGTCAAGGTTATATATATGATTACCCGGAGTGCACATTTTATGAGCAGCGAGAAAAACTTTAAAAAAGGCTTAAACAAAACAATGCATGTATTAAGAAATCAAATATTTAAAAGTGAATTATCAGTGAATGAGTGAACGCCAACTATGGCCAGTATAAGTGGCAGAGGGAAAAATAAATACGAAAGAGAGAGAAACAAAAACAAAAAAACAACAGAGTTCATGAAATGAAAAGAAAATTTAAAGAGAAAGTTGATGATTGAAGCCTATAGAAAAAACTTATACATGAAAGAAAGGTACATAATGATATGTGTATGCTTTGAGTTGTTAGAGGTGAATGCAGGAGGCCGGTTGCTATACAACATACCCTTCATTTGTTTCACACGGCATAGCACTCTATAGAGGTACATCAAACCCATTGAAATGAGCAGGATGACGCCAGCAGCGGCTATCACTCCAATAGCGATTGTCATGAATGGAGGGCTACTTTCAGTTGATGGCTCCTCCTCAATTGGTAAGTCTAGGACAAACAATATCATGCCTAGAATGTTATGGATATTAGTTTTCGAGACAATGTTGAAGGAAATTGTTTTAAAGGCCATCAGTACTAGTGTAAAGGAGGGATTATGTCACACTGCTAGGTCACTGGACAGGTGGTTATCTAATCAACTCAGCTCTCAAATAGCATAAGAAAAAGAGGTTCATGAGGGACCAATAGTCACCAATTAGGCATAGTTTGTTATATAGAGTGCGCATGTATCTACAAGTAGTGCAGTGTGGCTTTAATAATGGGAAGTTTTAGTTATATCCATGGTTTATGTATCAATGTTTATTTAACATGTCTCCATGCCTTGTTAAAAATAACATGTTATGAAGCCATGTATAGGAGGATTATCAGATCCAGCCACACACACACGCACACACACTTGCATTAACGCACATACGTAAAGCTGAACATGAACTATTTTTGTTACATGCTCATTTCTAGTCCCATATCATAGCTCTCAGGTTGCAAAGCTGTAAGAGACCCAAAACAAGGAAGCATTGAGAAGACAAAAGGGAAACAGAGCCATTATTTAATGACGCTTCATGGCTGTTTGTTAATCTCACAAGGTTGTAGTTTGCAATGTTTCCATTTGAAATGAAAGAAATGGTTATAAATAACTCTAAAAAGTTGATTTCATCAATTGAAAAGCTGTTTGTTTCTAATGGTTTACTTATTGCTTACACTTAATGTATAAAGTATGGTATGGAGTAAAGTCGATGGGTGAAAAAGACACTATGATTATGGTGCAACACTGCTAAAGGCTTCATTCTTTGTTGTATCCATTGGCTGATCATTACCATTACATGCAGCATTAACAAATAAATAAACATTCTGAACATCATGTGTAGGCCTATGACTGATCATAATAGTTATACTTTTTGTGATTGCATTTTGACACATTCTCGGTTAGTGACCAAGTGGAATACAGTTACTGTTATACATTAGTTAGAAGACGAATATGTTTCGTAGAGTTACGAGTAAGATAGAATGTGTAGTTAATAGGGGAAAGTGTAAATACATTTTCGATGACGACAATATGGTGGCCCCGATAAAAACTGGACTTTGGAGAAAAAAATATATATTGGGGAAATTTATGAACTTTTTATGGACAAAAATAATCGCAAAAACGCCTGATGGAGATTTGTTCATAAAAGAATGAATACACCGAGATATGCGTTAATAACGGTAAATGTACCTCAGAAAGTAGGATGCTTTCAGTAGCAAGGAATGAAAATAGGTTTTCGTAGGTGATTACATTTTTCAGCATCAGGAATCCCAAAATAACACAAACTCAATATAAATAGAAGCGTTTGCATTGAGATTGACAAAGACGCCAAAGTACCTAACAAAGAATCCATTCAGTTATTATAATGCAAGCTTATACAGACAATATGTGTATTTAGAGACTTACGAGTTGTTGAAGCTCCCGTTTCCACTGTGCTACTGTTGCCCGCGCTGTTAACTGCTACTAGATACAACCAGTACCAAGTGAATGGGTTAAGTCCCACCAATGTGTAGGATGTCCATGTCAAGTTCATGACAGCACCACACCCCTCTATCTCTACCTGCGTGTCGTTTGGACAGTATTCAAGAGTGAAAGTCTGTTGCAGCCCGCCATCGAATCCCGGTTGCCAGGCAACGACAAGAGTTGAAGATGTCGTCTGGTTTTGATCGACAAAGAACCGAGCAGGTGGATCTGGAAGAACTGTCAGTAGACATAGGAAACAATACTTTCAATGGTTCAAAAGGGAAGCTGAGTTGTTCAAATTAAATAATTTCAAAGGACATCTGACGAAAGAAAATGGGGCACTTTTCCAAAGTAAACATGTGTACTCTTAATACAAATTGTTTAAAAATGGTAATTGAAAAAAATACTATTATAGTAGACACAGTATTATTAAAGTCGACCGGGGGAAATGCCCGATAGTCACTGTAACTGGGTTATCATCTCATTATCTAGGTCATAAAATCGTAACAGTGTCGTACTGTTCTCATTTTTCATCTGGGGTTATCAATGGCACATTACTATACCAGGCAATGTGCTATCTAAACAATAGGACATAATCCTTAACATAAATATGCCTTGATCCGATAGTGAAATATTTACCAGAATAAGAGAAGGTTATAGTTGCGCTGTCGTTCCCAATCCTTGTCTTTGCCAAACATATATAGTTGCCATCGTCTTTTGCCGAAGTCTTAGAAATCATCAACATGCTCGACCTCAATGTATCTTTATGTAGAAGGCTGTAGTGAATCTGAAAGCGGGTGTTGTTGGTGAGTTCCGTGTCATTCGAGAACCAGCTTATTGAGGTTATGGGTCTGCTTTCTGATGTACATGTAATGATTGCATCAACGCTCCGTCGACTACTGGAAGCCCGACGGACAGAGTTGTCAACAATGACAGGAGAATCTTCATGTATTAAATTTAGGTAGAAGAAGAAAAAAATTCGGATAATAATTAAGCGAGGATTAGGGATAAATAATTGGCGATCGTATTCATGAATAGCGTAAGCACATACATATTTATTTATCTCAATGTGTATCCCTGCTGGAAAGAACACACTCATTCACACTCATTCACAGTGTGAATCACACTGTGTTTCACACTGTGAATCACAGTGTGCTCCACAATGTTAATTTGGGGCATTTTCACATTGTGGTCGATTCGTTTCACACTGTGGTTCACAGTGTGGATAACCGGAAAAGGAAAGAACACACTCATTCACACTCATTGACAGTGTGAATCACACTGTGTTTCACACTATGTTCACAGTGTGAACTGTGAATTCACACTGTGATTCACACTGTGAATGAGTGTGAATGAGTATGTTCTTTCCAGCAGGGATGGTTTCCTTTGGCATTAATTTTAACCAGTCCTGATGTTTTGATAAGAACCAGACAATTTATGAACGATTTTGTAAGACAAACAATTTTGTTGTGAGAATAGAGAAAGCATTAAAGCTGGTGATTTATGTTTTACACAAGTAACATACATTAGTCTCTTTGGTATAAACATGGGAAAGTAGAAATAATAATAAACTCACCACAAAAAAGGACACCAAAACAGAGTTATGTCAATGGATTTAATGTCTTTTGTAGCGGTGAGGCACCGTAATGTGCCTGCCTCGTGGTTATATCTAAATGAACAATAAGTTATACTGAAATAAATCAAACTTACAAAGAACATTTAGGGCTTCGCTGACACTCCAAGACTTCATGGATGCAGCGTTTTGTTGAAAAACTTGACAGACAAGGAGTTTGCTATGATCTTCTACCGAGGGTGTGAAATGGAAAACACTTATGACATTCCTTCCACGATTGTTATTCCTCGGAGACCGGGTATCAGAATCTTTGGTAACGTTCTTTGATCCAAAGTACCACTGAAAAGTTGGTGCTGGGTAACCGTTGTTCGATGTGCAAGTCACATTTGATGACACCCCATCTTCCAATCCTTCTGTTCCATTTAGGTAGGGAGGATCCGGTGGTCCTTGAGAGTAAAAAGTGTATTCCTTATGTCATTATGCTATATATGATAAGCCCATATGATGAGCCACTTATTTCAAATATTTTGCTACAGATTAGACAAATCATGGTATGATTCTGCAAAGCTATTTAAAAAGTGTCACAACGGACATATCAATGTGCAAATGTGCTACAGTATGTCACAAACCACATTCGGTCTCCTATTCTGAATTTGAGAAGATGAGCTATAGTTAATACAACGTATGAATACTCACCATGAACGATAACCCTAAGTTCAGTTTGACGTTGGTTTATACCAGCAGAGGCCACACATCGGAGAAATTGATTGTGATGTCTCCTCTTTGGAAAAAACTGTAGAGTGGACTTTGTATCACTTAAACCTTGGTCGGCCTCATTTGTGGTGAACGTAGAGGTCGTGCTACCCAGGTCGTTGTCCGAACCAATGATCCAGGATATAACAGCTTTAGGGCGGGATCCTACACTGTTACAGGTAAATGATGTTGCCAAGTCTTCAAAGACATTGACACTTCTTGCCTCTGTTACATTGGTAGATATAGATCCATTCGCGGTAAGCCGGAGGTCGCTCGGTGGTTCTAAGTGGGAAGATAAAGATGAACCATAATTTTGATCAGAAGTCAGGTACTAAAAGGAGAGATACAGAGGTGAGCTACTGCTAGCAGTATAATATAATTACATAAGCTGTAAAGGCATTATGAGATCTAGTACGTTTTAATTATTCCCTACCAGAATGTAAACAATAAAGAAGAGTGGAAAGTGTTTTAGGAGATGTTGAATGGTTCATACATTTTAGACAATCCTCACATTTAGATGCATATTCACGCGTGCAGAACACACACACACGCACACACACACAGCAATCATTGGACGGTATCATTAGTAATATAATCACCTTGAACATCTAGGTTGATGAACAATTGAAGCTCATTATCCAGCTCCCGATGCGAAGCCACACAACTGAAAATCTTTCCATCATCGTCCCTAGACGGAGTTACAGAAACAACTCTTCGAGAGGTGTAAGCGTCACCATGAATAGCGTTATACTGATCGTCCAGTCGAAACTGCACTTCTTCAGGAAGGTGCCACTCCAGTTCTGCTGGTGGCCTAGCGTCTTGGACTGAACATGTTAGGTTGTGGATTTGCCCAGATGTGATGCTCACTGATATTCCATTCTTGTATCCATCCTCAGATCGATCGTCGGTGATGGATAGCAATCTAGGTATGGCTGGAATTTAAACACAATATATAATGTTTACATGCTAGAATAACCTTCATCAACCGAGCTGTGTCCCATACGCTACGGCCTCTTAGACACACATGTATCAAACTTGACCCGTTATCGTAATTGTATCATACATTCCACAAAACCCTAGTATTATCAAATCAAATTTAATTGAATGTTCTGTACTCTATAAATAAACAAATATTTCGTCGGCTTCCGGCAAAAGCACCGATAGTACCATTGACAATGCACAGCTCTTGCGTCCTTCTTCCAGGCAGCCGAAGAATTATGTATAGTCATACCTTTTATTAGTATACCAAACATTATGGGATAAACGGAAACAACTGACCTGTTAACATTACTTCCAGTTCAATCCGATTGGAATATCCTGCGGAAAACGTGGCTACTTTGCACTGATATCTGCCACTGTCTTCTATCGATAAGTTCCTAATAGTTAGGTTTCCGCTTGAAGAATCTGCCCTCAAACTGTATTTTGATATATCTAAAAGATGTTGATAACTTTGGCAGTTCTCTCCTTGACATCTATCAGTAGCCATGGTATTACCGTTCCCGTGTAGCCAAGACAGGTTCCGAGACATGGCTGGGGGAGGGTACATACAGGCAAGCGTGATATTCTCTCCAACGACTTGGAGTACTTCTGGGCCCCGAATACGAGCAGACACGCTCATTTTAAACGTTTTAGGAACGATGAAAGCCAGATAGATAACTATTTGAAGACAATAATTCATATTGTCATTAATATATTATGTCTCCCTGCGTATTTTTCATGAACCGTAATATCTGCATAAAACAAGTGATGGAGGTAGCAATATCAGATTCCAATGGCAGAAGGAGTGTGAACAATGAACAGAGGCTGACGTGCGTATTCACTTCTCTTTCGCGCTACGAAAATGAAAGCAATTCATCCCTCTGAAGAGCATAAGTGAGATGATAAGTTTAAAAGAAAGAAGGGTTGGGAAACTTACTTCAATTGACACCTTTGGTAATATAAGTTTAATTGATAACATCAGTCAAACAATGAAATTTTGCAGTATTTTAGTTTCATCTTTCGATAATGCCCATTGTGTCGTAATATATTCTTGAATCTAGGTTGCCAGACAACGCAGAGAGTTAAAGGTGTTGGTTAGTTTTGGTCGACGATATGCCAAGAAGGTGAATCGGGAATAACTGCATTAAGGGTTAATCAGTTGTAACGTGTAAGTGATAAGAATATTAGTGTCTGGTCTCTTCAGGTTAAAAGGACCGCTGAGTTTTCGTTTAAGACCTCAAATGCTTTCAAAATGCATGATTATTGCGCTTATTCTTATTACGACATTTCTAGTGTCCTTTTAGAACCTAAAATTCCTATGAAGGTAATTTTAGACCCCAAAATGTGTGGAATTTAGATTAAATCAGATCATAACAATTCAGCTCGACTTTCAACAAAATACGGTGATCATTAATTTCATAATTTAATGATAATATCGATACATGACTCGGCTGGTTGTGCGTATTATAACCAACACGAAAAGCTAACATTGCCATTGGCTGGAATGAAATGTAAAAGGCGCCATCTCGTTTTGAACGACCGTGCGTAGTCAGTTTAAACCCGTAATTAACTTTATACCTCGTTCCCAATGCATCCAAACCATTCTTACTAGTTCATAACTTGTTCTGACTAGTTTATGATCCAACCAACACGTCCTCATTTCGTTCTTAGTGCGTTCGAACGCGCTCCTATCGTGCGTATGTAATCCCGTCCTGGCTCGATGGCTATAAAAACCCAGCGCGTTATTGCTAATTGATGCTCGAACACGTCACGTTGTTACATGTTCGTAGTAGGGTCGAAGTACGGCAATTCCGTTCTTAAGTACGTCCGTTTTAAGTACGTTGTCACTCCGTCTAATTTTAGGACGGGGACAATTTTGAACAGGCTCAAAGTTCTAGAGCACCCTTCTCGTCTAAGCTAGTCCGAGCCCGTCAATGAAGTTCTGAAAAAGATCGTAAACTGTTGCTACTACGTTTGGCAACACTTCCCAGAACGTAGTGAGAACTAGTTTGGTGAGATTGGGGCTTCACTTGAATGACTTGATCTGCAAAGCTTGAAGCGTTGAAGTTGAACTGGAATGAGGAATGGCGCGAACGCGTTGGGTTTTTATAGCCCCCGAGCCAGGAAACACTAAGAACGAGATGAGGACGATTTGAACTGTTCTCAACGGTGCGGTCGGGTTAGAAACTAGTTAGAAAAAGTGACGAACTAGTTAAAATTTGTTTGGACGTATTGGGAACGAGGTAGAACTAGTAAATAATGAGTTTAAACTGACTACGGACTGGCTTGGACTGCCTGGAAACGGCAAATATACCCGATCTGAACTTGATATGAACTGACTTTCGACGGGGTACAGACGAGGTGGACGTATTAAGGACTGTTTATGAACAAACTAGGATCGTATTGTAGACATTTTTACACATTCTGCCCCGACCACAACCTGTGTTACGATTTTCTAGGACGGTTCCAGAACGTAGTGAGGGAGTCGGGCTAACTCGGACCAGGGGACAACTCGGCCCAGGTACAAAAACGGTCAGTTTGTGCATGTTTAGGTTTAGGGTTAGGTTTAGGGTTAGGGTTAGAGTTAGGGTTAGAGTTAGGGTAAAATGACCAAAAATGACCGTTTTTGCAGCTGGGCCGAGTTGTCCCCTGGTCCGAGTTAGCCCGGATCCGTAGTGAGAACTAGGTTGGTGTGATAAAGCCCCCATCACACTATACTAGTTCTCACTACGTTCTGGAAAATGTTGCCGAAAGTGCTCAAACTGTGTGCGAATGGACTGAACGTAGTAACAACTGTTTACGATCTGTTAAAGAGCTTCATGTACGGGCTCGGACTGGCTTGGACGTGTAGGGTGCTCTACAACTTTAAGTCTGTTCATAATGTAATCTGCAATTATACGGAGTAACAACGAACTTAAGACGAGATGGATGTACCGCGAACGGAATTGCCGTACTTCGATCCTATAGGAAAGAGTTACAACGTGACGTGGTCGGATAATTATTAGCAGTACGATCTGGATCAATTTGAAGCTCGATCGGGTCCGTTTGCTTGTTCATCCCGTAGGCAAACAGACCTAACTCGAATGTTGTGATCTGCACAGATTGACGCGTCGAACGGAAATGAGGAATGGCGTGTGCATGTGTAATTTACAGACTTGTATCAATCAGATATGATTATTTACGTCTGAGGACCAATCTTTAACGTCATCATCCGAAAGACATGACTCAATTTCGAACATGCGTCATCTGCTGAATCATTTTTTGTAACTTCCATTTTTAGCTGGATTACACGCGCACGTCACAACGCCTCTGGCAAGAACGCGCTGGATTTGTATAGCCCTCGAGCCAAGATGGTATTGCACACGCTCTCTAGGAGCGCGTTCGAACACACTAAGAATGAGATGAGGACGATTTAAACTGTCTAGGAACGGTGTGGTCGGGTTAGAAACTAGTTAAAATTGGTTTGGATATATTGGGAACGAGGTAGAACTAGTAAATAATGAGTTTAACTGACTATGGACTGGCTTGGACTGCCTGGAAACGGCAAATATACCCGATTTGAACTTGATGTGAACTGACTTTCGACGGGGTACAGACGAGATGGACGTATTGAGGACTGTTTATGAACGAAATAGGTTCGTATTATAGACATTTTTACACATTCTGCCCCGACCACAACCCGTTTTACAATTTTCTAGGACGGTTCCAGAACGTGGAGAAAACTAGTTTAGTGTGGTGAGGGTTTTACGTTGGTTTCTCTACCCTCGTGTAGATCATTTGGGTAGACGTTTTAACAGCATCTGGTGGACCTAGATTATGGGATGTATGTGATGATGGGTAAAACCATAGTCTTTCGGTATAATATAGAATATATAAGATGTAATGTTTAGTTATAAAGCGAGTATGAGAGACATGAAGGTCATGGGGACTAATATTAGTTGTCTTTCCTTCCAGTCCCAGGGGACGCCTACTCATTAACTATAATGACAATTTCGTGATAATTGGGTAGATATTAACTTATAAATCAGTTACCTCTTTTTAATCATAAGCGATGATTAGGACTTCTAATACCAAAGAATCGAATCAAGTTCCACCAAGATCGAATCCTGGCATATTGAAGAACCTAAACTCACCATAACCATCAATTTACATCATTTATCTTGATGGTACTTTCGGTGTCATACAAATCTCCATTTAAAGCACTGCCATATAGCTCCGTTTAGTCTCATTTCACAACGCCCCCTATCGTCAGAGTCAGCAGGCATACATGTTAGCCTTAAAAAAATCGTTACAAATTCATTTTTTGGTTTAAACGAAAAACACATCCACCCGACTTACGTTATCACTAGCTCTTTCATTGGAACCCTCATGTCCCATTGACTTTTGAAAGTTCACCCGCCCTAATTTGATCAAAATAGGTTGCAAGCTCGTCATTGACTAGTACACATGTGACATATTGCTCCGATTGTCTCATTTTCGCTCGCTCGATCACTGCAGCACAAACATAGCTCGTTCGACGTCACTACCAAACTAGCCAATCAGCTGTCAATGACGTCATATTGAATGCGGCGGCAAATATATTTTGTGAAATTATCGAGAAATTGACTATTTCTAATTGCAAACTAGTTTTATTTTTGGATGGAAAAGCAGCCATTGTTATCTTGACATTCATTGAAGTCATCAGAATAGGGTAAGTTACTTCTCAGATGATTCAAGAGGTCCATTTTGTAGATAATTTTATAATTTCTTAGAATGTTCCACTGTGTTGCAGGGTACCGGGTGTGTGCCGGGTGTGATGTGTTCGCGCGCTATAAGTACAGGCCACCGCGCCGTCGGGTGTATTCTCGTACTGATGTAGGTGCAAAGCTAGAATGGCTACCACGCCCACTTCCTTCTCTATGCCTTTCTGAACTTTCCTTTCCTTCTCACTTTCACCTGCCGAAGTTATTCAAACCATACCGCCTCGCCACTTCCATTACGTAATCATTAAAAGGATCCGCATATACAACATTTTCCTGCTATACGTTGTACTGCAGGAAAATACAAATCTCCCTGGTATACCTTACAGTCCAAACCATAAATATGTGCCTTTAACGAAGCAGGCGACAATCGGCGTAGCAGACGACACTTGATAGTAATTTTGTATGTGAGATTGCTTTGCTAAATATAAATTACTTTGTTAATAAAAAATATCAACTAAAATTTCTTTTACATTTCTTTAAACCGTCATTGATATTTACTAATTCATGAGTGAGTAAAAGAAACATACCAAACTATATAATTATATGAAATACTTGGTGGCAATTAGGGGAGTTTGACGTGATGACCGATTGCACCCCTCTGTTAATAACCGAATAGTCCATGGTGTGTCATGAATATTCATGTTTTTGCTTACCTCGGCTAAAAGTTTGCTTTTACTAAATTGAAAAATTATGGTGGGGGGTTGGATGAAATGGACATAATGAAATAGGCAGAAGTGATCTATGATAATTCATGCTTTTTATGTTTCGTGTGCTCGACCTATAATCTTCAAATCGCTTGGCAAACTGAGTCCAAAGTTAGACTTGTTTCACATGTGTATTATAGGCAATGACGAGCTTGCAACCTATTTTGAAAAATTACGGTGGGTGAACTTTCAAAAGTCAATGAGACATGAGGGCTCAAATGAAAGAGCTAGTGATAACGTACGTCGGGCTGGATGTGCTTTTCGTTTAAACAAAAAATGAATTG
Organism: Strongylocentrotus droebachiensis; assembly: GCA_035222895.1. NCBI lineage: Eukaryota > Metazoa > Echinodermata > Echinoidea > Camarodonta > Strongylocentrotidae > Strongylocentrotus > Strongylocentrotus droebachiensis. The sequence continues at coordinate 46,086 of JAVYIG010002812.1, read as the reverse complement.
TTAACGATTTAAAAAAAAAAACGTCCATAGGCTAACATGTTAGGCTGCTGACTCTGATCATGCTCTGACGATAGGGGGCGTTGTGAAATGAGACTAAACGGAGCAATATGAACAAGTCGAACTTTGGACTCAGTTTGCCAAGCGATTTTAAGATTATAGGTCAAGCACACGAAGGATAAGAAGCATGAATTATCATGGATCACTTCTGCTTGGTTCATTCTGTCCATTTCATCCAACCCCTCCACCTTAATGTTTCCATTTAGTAAAAGCAAAGATTTTGCCGAGTTTAGCCAAAACATGAATATTCATGAACGGTCAGACAATACCGCCTTTTAGTACGTAACGTATAGTGAATGGGAATGGGCGATGATCCGTCCAGGAGGTAGAGGTCAGTGGTTTGTGCTGACAATGTTCACGCGAGCGAAAATGAGACAATCGGAGCAATATGTATACTTTGAAACTGAAAGACTTATGTTCCTGGGAAGACTTTTGTTTTTGTCAAAACTCCTTGATAATTCAGCGTCTGGTAGTAATCAAATAATTGTATAAGTAATTGAAGTCTATGAATCTTCTTGAACATAGATTACTGTTAACCCTTGTCCGTCATCTTCGCTTTCTCACTAAGTTCTACCTTTTAGGGTAGAACTTTGTGAGATAGAATTGAGGTAAAATTTACTTACAAAGTCATCTAGGAAATGCTAGATTATGTTTAAAGGATATATGTATATGTTCTTTGGACATTTGTGTTCATGGATCGTAATAATAAACTCATAGAGAAAATATAAATCTTTTGAATAAATATTCGTAAATGTCGATTGAAATCCTGTCTCCAACCTGCCCAAATCGTTATATATGCGTAAAGCAGTACAAACAGAGTAAAGAGAACAAGACATGGAGTCAGGTTTATTGACATCGGCACCATCTAACAGCGAAGATATTGCGCTCTGTACCTACGCCGTTCACTTACCTTGACCATTCAGGTTAACTAAGCGTAGCAGATTATTATGTAGTATGGATGTGATGACACGCAGCCGAGATTCTTCATTCGTAGAAAGCTTGATGGTAGCAACCTACCTGTCTTTGCAGTCATTGTTTATGTAGACAAAAATCCCCTCAAGTCACTATGCGAACGCAATCTTTCTAAACAATTCCGTCATTGTCCTGATATTAAAGACCCTCTTTAATAAGAGGTACTATGTCCCATGTGCAGCCAATATCAAATTATGTAGAACTTTGCAAGAATTATAAACATGTTACGTATGTCTCATATGTGAAATTCAAACGTTGGCAGTGTCCTAGTATTCAAATTGTGCACGGAACCCGTTTACTTTCGAGATTTCACTGTCAGACAATATTTAGAGACTGGCTGACTGACTGAATTACCTTTTGTATTTGGTAATTGGATCAATAGGGAACTCAGTTCACACCGTACCAGATTTCCACTTGAAATCCAATATTTTATTGTATTCAAATCTGCAAAGATATAAATCAAAGTACTCATAAATATATGTATGTGTTATGTTATCAATAAATTAATACACTCTCTTAAAAATGTATAAGAGTTTTCCTTTCCTTTTCTCATATGGGTTACAACTGAATTCAACTAAACTCTCTATTTCATACAAATACAATATACTTATGTTTGTATCTAAATATTCTATCATGTCAATATCTCATAACCGATTAATCTCCAAAGACTAAATCTGGTTTAAATGACCATACGAAAAATACATGTATAACCAACAAAGAAATGACAAATATAGTCATTTCTTTCAATTCTATCACCAAATCCTCAAAATATAAACTTCACTTGCCCTCCTGGGTTCTTACAAGCAACAATTGTAAGGCCTTGTCCATCGCATTTTTTATATGAAACAATTTTATACAGTACAATTCATCATATATTTAATATTTCTTTAAGGATCGAAATAAGCGATCACATTTTAAGTGTAGCAAAGTCTAAATTGCTCTAAACACATGAACTGGTCTACTCTTAATGTTTTATAACCAAAATAGATAATTAATAATATCACTGGAACTTTCCCCTTTCAAATTACGAGCCACGTCTACAATTCGTAAAACGCCACCTACGTTCAAACCAAATACCTTTACACGTATGCAATAAACTCAAATACCTGCACATGTACAAATTCAAAATGTACATTTCAATACCATCTTATTCCTTTTGCTTGAGCTCTGAAAATTATACATTTCTCATACTTCTTTCACACATAAATGAAATTACTGAATGTTCAATGTCAACTATTACAAAAACTCACTTCTTAGGTGACAATCTGGCGTCACAAGTAAATAAATTTGTCTCTCGACAACTGCTTACTTCTTGTTCTGTATTCTGTCAAGTAGCGTAATAAGGTATCTTTAAAAACCAAAACTTATAGCGATTATTAAACTAACTTCTTCTGACTACGAATCTGCGGTATATCTTCAAATGACCATCAATGAAAAGAAAACATTAAACAGAAATACAAAATAAGGTTTGTTCAACAAACCAGTAATAACATGAGCTGTAAAGGATACATGAGCATTTGTCTACATCAATAAACTAATTATTGAAATGACCAAAATTAAACTGATTGAATCTTTGCTCAGCACAAAACGTGCGACCATTCGGTACACGGCTCTAAAAATCAAACTTTAACTTTAAGTGACTGCAATCACCAAAATCGATCCGACAACTAATTGTCGTTATTTATCCACTTTTTTTCAAGCCCTTTCGTTTTGGGGGAATTTCTAAATAGTATTATCTTTCAATTGCTGTTGGAATTTAACCTTTTCATTTGTTTGGCTTGCAAATGGGACTTAAAATATTTAAAGGGATAGTTGAGTTCTTGCTTAAGACTGCAAATGCCTTCAAAGTGCATGGTTATATTGCTATTATTCTTTTTTTATGACATTTCCAGTGCCCTTTTGGGACCTCAAAATGTGTGAAATTTAGATTAAAGACGATCATATTAAATCGTTGACCGTTCATTAAGTAATTAATGAATAATAACAAAACACGGGTCGGCTGGTTTTGCGTATTATAACAAGCAAAGATGACTTTGAAATTTAAATCGTATATTCTTTCAAATTTGATCACCAAATTTTTTCTTTGTGTAGCGCCCTCTACAACAAAACTCAGCTATCTTGTTAAGGAAAATCCCAAAATCTTCTCTACTCTCCTCTCCTCTCTCTCTCTCTCTCTCTCTCACACTCTCTCCCGCTCTCTCTCTCTCTCTTTTACAACTTATCCATGAAAATGTGACTCCCATCAACTTTTGAGAAATAAGGAGAAATTCATCTTCATTATTTCGAAATATATTTATTTGGTTAGATTAAAGTCGCTGTCATCCCAATTTTTACATTTATGGCGTGATAGGAATGACACAGCAAACAAAGACAATATCTTCCACTACGCCTTCAATATATAGGAGTGCGGGTATTGATCAAATGTATCTGACCTGAATATTAACTTTCGTCTTGCAATTCTGCAGTAAAGATAGAAGCGAGCGAGCATAAATTATTTTTTTTCTTCAAAAACATTATCAAATACCTCACCTCGTTACATCAAATGATGGTTCCCTAACTTTCCGAAGTGTGTGTGTATATGTGTGTGTATTGGATTTTCACAGACGTGTATCAATCAGATTAGTATTCCCAAAATGAACTAATGGGTATGGGGGGGGGGGGGGCTTGGAGCCCTAGCCCCTTCCCACACCCTTCTGTGCAAAAACATGCTAATTATGTTAAAACTCGGTAAAGTAGGATTAATGAGGCCTACAAAACTTCTTTCAAGAACATTCTTGAAATTGATGATTTTTATTCTTGATACCTCGGAATCTTAATGTTACAGCTAATAGAAAATAACTTATCTCTCCAGATTTCCTTTCATTTTACAAAAATTTTAACAATTTCACCCTCCCGGAATGAGAACAGCTTTCGCACAAAAAAAAGATTATTTTGATTATTAATAGATTTTGTTTTCTTCTTTCAGTTCTACTAACTTAAATGTGTGCTATCACAATCATAATTGTTTCATTTTCCCTTTGAAGCAGGCGCGTAGCCAGGGGCGGTAGGGGCAGTAAGAGGACATAGGACGAAAGAGGAGCAGACAAAGAAACATTTTTTAAAATTCTGACAAGTCGAGAACGGTACAATGAATCGTCTTCTTTCTCTAATAATTTAATGAAATATCAAAGCTTCCGCGCTTCGCTCGGGAAGGGGCAACTCATTTCCGACAAGGATGAAGAGTCGAGATTGGAACAACGCATCGTCTTCTTTCTCTAATAATATAATGACATGTCAAAGCTTCCACGCTTCGCGCGGGAGGAGAAAAACTGCATTCAAACAAGGATTATGAGTTGAGAATGGTACAACGAATCGTCTTCTTTATCTAATAATTTCATTAAACTATGAAAGGCCCAGATGTCGTTGATGTCGCCACAACACCGTGCCCCAAGACTCAGGACTATACATCAACGACATCTGGAAACCTCTCATCAACAAGTACCCGGTCACTCCTCCTCCACCACCGCCTCCAGCACCGCCTCCAGCACCGCCCTCACTTCCCCAACAGACACCCGTACATCAACCACCGCCACCCGCCGAACCCTCAAAGCAGCCGCCAGCCTCGCAGCTACACTGCACAGCAGACGACAACAGACTACAACGCCGCCTACGTCGGGGACACACACAGCGTCTCGCCGACAACACACCCCACTCATCAACTCGAAACTCTCCTAAGTCCGCAACCCGGAGACTCCAGCCCAGACGGATAGTCAGACGAATTACCAGCCGACCATCCATGCCCACCCGATGACTCAAGCCGACATACGGTCACCTATTTTTCCCTGACGTCCGCACACCGGTGACTTAAGCTCACGCACGCCAGCTATTCCCCACTCCTGACGACGGATAGTCAACCTGTTCGAAACGTCGAGCCACTCATCCTCTCCAAGCGCTATATTTCTCCTGAGAACTATATGCCAAGAAAGATAACAAACAGTCCTTTTCAGGACTACACTCCTCCAAGAAAGATTACCGAGTCAGAGTCCTGTTCAGGACTCCTCAAACCTCTCTCTCTCTCACATACATGGTGCAACCGCAAACCTACTGTATATATTGGTATAGTCATAATAACTGACCTGTCAATGTACTTCTAAATTTGTAATTAAAAGGTCCCTTGCCTATTGGATAAATTTATAAGCAAGTTATACGTATAAACTTGTAAAAACTATGTATACATTCACAATAAAGGTTGTCCGTACATGTTTATCTACCAAACTCCTTGAGAGGAATATCAATGATTACTTTCATGAATAAAAGCATCAATAGTTTCTCCGAAGATGTTTCGGTCAAGGCGATATTAGAAAGCAAGTCGCCATAGTTGATGGTGGGATATTCTACACCCCTTTCATCCGATATGCTAGTTCCCTCATCAAACGGCTCGTTAGAAGACACATCTACGGATGTTTCTTGTACATCATCTGCGATATTGTTGATTGATGATTCTTCAGAATGCTGGTCCATGTCTTTACTCGGCTCCTCCCTTCGATTCTTGGGTGACTTGTCGTCAGGAGTTTGGTTAGTTGTTGCTGTAGGCTTATTGGTCTTGTTCTGTCCTCCTGAGGACCCTGGCACTTCTCCTATTTTCTGAGGGTGTTCTAGTCCTGTCAATCCTCCTACTTATTATAAATGAAAATGAAAAAGATTTACGACGGTGTTATTCAATACAATTCTTAGAATATTTCTAATTTCAACAAGTTTGTCCACACCTTATATTTTAACGTTATCCATTATGATGAACTCCATCAACTTGTATTCATAAATCTTACCATAATAACGCGTTTTGAGGATATCATGGCATGTTTTCGTATTCGTTTACAATTCACTGTCGAATCATATCCATTCAATACGAACGCCGGTCATCTTTAAATGTATGAATAGCCACTAGTTGTTTTATGATAAAAGTCAATGCTGAATGTACCATTGCTAAGTTTCTCACCTCCGGATGTGCCATGTACGCCATCAGTGCTGTGGTTTGATACTACTTCAGAAAGTTGGTCCACGCAATCACCCGCCTCCTCCCCGTGGCTTTCGGAGGACTGGCCGTGAAGATGAGGTTTGTCAGTTGGTGCGAGGGTCTCCTGTGGGCTTGTCTGTCCTTCTGAGGACCGTTGTGCTGATGGTGTGTTTTCTATCTCGGAATGCTGTCCAGAATCTTCTATTTTTAGACGGTGGCCGTTTACAGTATCTCCTTCTTTATGCCAAAATGGAGAGTTGATACAAATAAAAATAGAATGAACACGAATTTAAAGCATGGAAAGCCAACTTATTTTTTTCTATGGACTGACTGAAATCAATTTTAAATCCAAAATAGGATATGTATTATTGCTCGTATATATTCCAGCTATTTTCGTTTTCAGAATAATAAAGATATTTTCTACTTTATTTTGCTTCTGTTCTTTAAAAAAGTTTAATCTAGATTTATTATGAGAACATCAAGATAAATTAATACAACATTACTATTAATATACTTATTTAATTCAAGAATTCATCAGTCTTGTACCCCACGCCGTTTCATGTAAGGGGCATTAGCATAGTAATCAAATCCAAATTAATCAAAACGAAATAATGCACGCTCGTCCTATAGTTCTTCTGCATTGTATCAAAAATATTATGTGCGATCAAGAAGGACAGTATTAGGAAGACACGTATATTGATGATTATAATTGATACACAATATTTATTACCTATTTAAAAAAAAAAATCTTTGTTAAAATTAGGATTATGAGGTGTGGCCTAGAATCGATTAATAATGAATTACCCTGTGGGACATAACGGTCAGCAAGGTCTAACAACTTGGCAGCCGCAAGCGCCCTCCTTAGTTCGATCCGCTCATCTTCCCTGGACACACCTTCTCTCCAATGTTGTAGCATGAGATGAGTTCCTCTACTGGTGACCTGTTCATATCTCATGTTGGTCTTGAGAGCTCTCGCTATGTCACCCTGTATAATTCCTAGCTGACTCCCCAAGCTATCGATCTTGGCCTCCTCGGAAAGATCATCGGCTATCTGCTTCAAGATGTTTGCAAAATCATCATTGGTTGGTTCCTCCCTGAGATGTTTATACAAAACAGTATATTAGAAAATTCAAATGGCTACTTTCCTTTTGTTTTGGCTTATACAGGTATATATATTATAAACGTGTCATGGTAGAAATACGCATAACCATCCACAATGTGACATGAAAGAAATACCGAAAGAGATTAAATGTAGCTCAATACTTGATTTAGGTTGCAAAAGGATGTCCTAGCATTTCCAAGGAATTAATATGAGTTAACACTTATAAGAAGAAGACAAAGAAGAAGATCAATTAAAAAAAGAAGAAGAAGAAGAAAAAGTAGCAGTGGAAGAAGAAGGAGACGCAGAAGAAATAGATAATGAGGAGGGGAAGGTTAACGATCAAGACGAGAGAGAAGGAGGTGGAGGAGAGGACAAATAAACATAAGGAGAAGAAGAAAATTATGATAAACAATGAAATGGAGTTGAAGAAGATAAAGAAGAATGTAAGATATTGAGGAAAATAAGGAGATAAAGACAATAGGAAGAAATGATGAAGTTGTTGTTCAAATGTGAAGATAAAACACACCATAAATGATTTAAATGTTAAGTGTTAATTTTATAAACCAGTGAGGTAAATCGACCACTACTGATGTTGAGACAATTTTAAAGGGATAGTTGAGTTCTGTTTTCAGAACGCAAATGCCTTCAAAGTGCATGGTTATTGCTCTAATTCTTATCTATGCCATTTCTAGTTCCCTTTTAGAACCTAAAATTGCTATGAAGGTCATTTTAGACCCCAAAATGTGTGAAATTTAGCCTATACGATCATATCAATTCAGATCCACTTTAAAAAAAAACATGGTGACCGTTAATTAATTATTCAATTAAAAATAACGTAATATAAGCAACACGCAAATGCCAACATCGGCATTGGCTGAAATACGACGTAAAAGGCGATATTCGTTTTTTCAACGGTTTTTTCATTTTTTTCAAAATATTCAATATTTGGGGTGGTACACAAGTATATTAAACAAATCGTTATATTTCAGCCGTTTCTGAACCGATTTTGATCAAACAAAGATGCTTTTGTCATTTAAATATTATGTTCTTTCAAATTAGACACTCATTTTTGTCATTATCTTACAACAAATTATTTTGTGTTGCGCCCTCTGCAACAGAACTCAACTATCCCTTTAAGCTATCAGAAAAGTTTTTTAAAAAGTATATCTCCAAGTGTTTCAACTTACTCTGCTTGTGATGCATTGCTCCTTTCTGATTGATCTAATTCTCCCCTTGAATTATCTCCAGAGGACGTTATTCCTGTCATGAATGTAGAACAAGTTGATTAGATTGAAATAATCCAGTTTTAACTAATGAACATTTTATATTACCAGATCGGTTGTGGTATTGTTGTAGTGAATTTAAATTCTTTTTAAAACATAAGTAAACAAAAATAATGCAATCATAACATCACAAAATAATGCTATACATATGCTAATTACATTTTCAAGCCCACGAGCTATCTTTCTTTCCTTATAGACAATGTTGTGATAAGATATAATATATGTGATATATTATAAACAATAAAAAGTATAATATAAATATATTGACTTGCTAGAGTAAAGAGACTCAAGAACAATTAGTGCAAAACAGTCTTACCCCTCTGACATTGTTTTCCAGAATGTATCCAGGGAATTAAACTCTGCATCCACTGAGGTGTCTCTGCTTTCTTCTTCTGCTCTGCTGATCGTATCTCACTTTCTAGTTGAAGTTTGTTTCTCAGCTTCCAGGTCTCACGCTCAAGTTGCTCCAGACGCTTTTCCTTAGAGTCAAGCTCCTTTTTCCAGCTTAATTCTACTGACCGTTTTTCGTTCTCAAATCGCTCTCTTCCTTTCTTTAATTCGTCAACGTGTTGCCTTAGAGTCGACTCGTTTCGCTCTTTCTCCCCTAAGATGTCCGTCAAAGCGTCTACGCGATGTTGCACAGACTCGAATTTCTTCGTCATTTCTGCAGCCAATGAGCGTTTTTCTTTCTCCCCTCTTGCCTTGTCTTCCTCTCTTCCTTTCTTTAATTCTTCAACGTGCTGTTTTAGAGTCGTCTCGTTTCGCTCTCTCCCCTCCAGCATTCCCGTCAAAGTGGCTACACGTTGTTGATTAGACTTTAATTTCTTCGTCATATCTTCATTGTTGGTCTCTAGTTGCCCAATCTTAAGGCTTGCCGTCTTTTCTGTTCTGTGGAAGTTTTCTGCCATTGTTTTGATACGCAGATCCTTAGACTTTGATTTCTCATCCAATTCTATCTCCCTCTGCCTGTATTTTTCCACAACCTGTTTTGCTCTTTCCGCATTTTCAGTCGTAGCCCTATTACTTTGTTCACGTCTTTCCTGTTCAACCCTCATGGTATATTTTAGGCTTGCATTTTCACCGACTATGCTTTTGTGACTTGCACGGGACTCGTTGAGTGCCTGCGCTAAGTTTGTAATTCTTCTTTGAAGTAACTTCTTTTCTTCTTCTCGCTCTCTGATTTCTTCTTCGTGCCTATACCCTGCTTCTCTTTCCTGTTTAACCTCTTGCTCATAACTCTTAAGAAATGATGGATTGCTGAATAGCATCACTCTGTCAGCTTCGCAGAGGCATCCATATATGAGATCAAGCCACTGCAACCGTTCCCCATCTGAGAAATGGTCATTATGGTACGGTACCTCATAGATGTCAGTGATCCCGTGTTTCGTTAGATCATGTTTTACCTCCTCATTGGATTCACTTCCAACGCTAGTAAACACGACACAGAGAGGGTTGCGACCTATCCAATACAAAAATGCTCAGTTTTAATCAAGAGAACTCTAAAAGTTATGATCATTAAAGGGCTTCTATTTACTACACATACATCAGCCAATCAATTTGTTAAATTTTTTTTTTTTTTTAATTCTTTTCATAGGGGGGGGGGGGGGAGTGTTTTGACGCCACTAAATGGAAAGAAACTGCAATGCATCAATCATTCATGTTCGTGTTTTTAGCATTATAATTGACTTTATGGTGTGGCATATAACATATCACCATAATAAGGGTTGTAAAAAGAACTGGCGAAATCAAATGAGAGACATAGCGAGGGAGAAAGACAAAGAAAGAGAAGTTGCTAGAGAAGGTAAGAAGAGAGAGGGAGGAGGAATAGAGAGAGAGGGAAAAACAGGGGATAATAATAAAGGGGACTGCAGAGGAGCTAGAATGAGGAGTAAACGTAGAAAGTCGGGAAATAGTATTTACAGCTAGTGACAATGCAAATGAAGTTTAATATTCATGATAGGGAGAGGAGTTGAGGCAATTAGTATAAAATAGCCTAATTATATTGTTGTTAGATTTTAGCTACAACAATTGCGGTCGAAATAATAAAACGCGGTTGGGAAATCGTAAGATCGGTCGTAAGCGTAATAAGACCAGCGATAACGTGTAAACCATGAGTTTGAAATAAACTTTGATTAAAATAATGGTCACGTTGTGTTCAAATTATATAACACTACACTCTTAATGTCAGCGAGTAAATTGTGCCGAGTAAAATAAGCTGAGTAACAAAATGAGCAATTCGGTACTCAAGCTGGAGTAAGAAGTCAATTTTAGTGGTACTCGGCATCCGAGTAATTTGTTACCTTCGATAAAGAGTAAATCAATGACTCAACATTGATTAAGAATTTCGTTTGTGTCAATTTTGAGTAAACTACGGTTGGGTATTACGCGGCGGCAAGTGATAAATAACTCAACATTGATCTCTTACCCGAATTTACCTCGGGTGCGAGTGAAAGTTGGATCGATGGAAAGTGTAAATAGCTGTCAATATGCATGTGACACCTGTGCTACACATTTTTACATAATTGCAGCTGTATGTTCCTTTGTCTACCTAAGGAACTGTATATTTTGTCATCTTTCATTATCCGCCATGTGCATGTCTCGTGCATGCATGTGCGCGTGCAGAAAGATGCGAAAGAACTGAGATAGATGATTGTGACACATCGGGATTAAATTCTGAGCCCATGAATCGAGCTTGGAAGAGCTCCAAACGACATCTAGGAAGGAACTGGCTTGGACTTTTTTTCTGGCCTCCTTTAGAGGAAGGAGCCCACTGTGTTTGTTGGTGCTTTGAGGAGCACCGAGGAAGCCAGGACACTGTTATGTAGTCCTCGAGAGAAGCGCCTATTCATGCTCTTCATTTACAGCAGCAGTTCAATATTCAATATTGATTGAGCAACTAAGCGTTACCCAGAAAACATCATACTCAATATTTGAGCAAAAAAATCGCTCAAACAATTTGAGTCACAACCTGTACTCGTTAATTGAGTAAAATTTGGCTCAACTCATGAGCAGTTTCTTACTCGACATGAGTTGATTACGTTTCTACCCAGTACTGAGTAAAAAAGGGAACCGCTCGACAAAGGAGTAAATATTGAGTAAAGGTTTACTCATTCAAACTGAGTAGAGATTTAGTCTTTTATTGAGTAATATTTTTACTCAACAGATGAGTAGATTTGTTACTCAAAAGTCGGGTGGTTCCCTTTTGACTACTCAAAAGAGTAACATTTTGACTCAAATTGAGCAGTTTATTTTTAGAGTGTAGGTATTTGGTGTGAGCATTGCCTTTATTGTGTTTAACTTTAATCACCTCCATGCCCCGGCTCAAAATATGTGTCCCGTAACAGGAAAATTAACAGGATATTAAGCACAACATTAAATCATATATAACGGTATACAAGCAGATTGGAAGATATTATTCTACTTTATGATTAAAATATGTTTCATCCAAATATAACGTCATAATCGTTTCATAAGTTTTATCTTGAAATCGTTGACTGTGGATTATCAGATGGTGGCCTTATGTCTCACAAGTAGGTCTATGGTCAGATAATTAAAGTCAACCGTGTCAATACGGGGGCGGGGTAGATATGTTGAAGGAATGGTACATAATACCCATCATGCTTGTTTAACAGTATATAACACGACTGTCTCAAAACCAAACATCTTGAAAATCACCATGAATATACGGTTTGTTACAAACCGAGGACATGATATGATAGGTGCATGCATATCAAATCTATTTATAAAACTGAAACATTTCATCGGGTGCTATATGATTATTATTTTAATGAGGAAATGATGTACTCCCATAGACTTGCTATTTAATATATGCCTGCATACCAAGAGGTAAGACTCAAAATACAATTCACAGAGGAAGGAGAGGGTATTACATTTTATAAAATTGAAAACGCGAAAGACATGTTAGTTTCCACGATATCAACGTTATCGGAATTAATGATGTGGTTAAAAATGTGCCATATTGAATACAAAGAACATAAGATAAGTACTTGATAATAAGGTCATATTGATTGTAGATATGTGCATATGATATAAAATAACTAATTATTGTTCCTCGATTGTTTCATGTACTAGGCATAACTGATGAAAAAAATAAATTCTGTAGCAGGTTTCATTATCGTTAGATACCAACTTATTTAATAGCAATGCAAAGAACACAAATCACTATACATATAAACAAAATTTCCCAACCTGCATATACAAAAGTTTCACTCGTGAACGTAAACTGTCTCTTAATGTTATTTATGTATTCCTATCTTCATTTATCCATTCTTTTAATCAATACGGTGGTGTATATGTGGTGGTGGTTGTGCGTGGTGTGTATCAGTAGCATAATTTCGAAAATAATATCGCTAGTGATATTCGTTTGTCTCGCAATGTGGTCAATAAGGAATCTAAAAGTTCACGACGTTTCGTGTGCAACTGCAACACTTCATCTGATGATAATAACTACTGTAAGCAAGGGTCTTTTATTCTCTACGGGAGGACCGGCGTAGCGGTCCATAATTCGATCGATAATTGGAACAATAACGCACAATGCCTATTGGTCGACGCACACGGTGATCGACCATTCACCAGGCCGCTGGATTCGGCCGCTGGTTCGGCTAATGCACCAGGCCTATTGGCCGACGCATACGGTACTCAACCAATCAACGGGCCGCTGGCTCGGACCGTCTGCTGAATGGAATCGACCGGAATCGATCGAATTATGGACCGCTCCGCCGGTCCTCCCGTAGAGTATAAAAGACCCTTGCTTACAGTAGTTATTATCACCAGATGAAGTGTTGCAGTTGCACACGAAACGTCGTGAACTTTTAGATTCCTTATTGACCACATTACGAGACAACGAATATCACTAGCGATATTATTTTCGATACTATATCCGCAATGAGTAATATATTTAGCAGTAGTATAATTGTTTATACATTTTAAATTGTTGAATTAAGATACACGTTCGTATTTCTTCAGTTTATTGTCCTGCCTACCATTAACGATTAGAGGCGAACTCACCTGTAATCCCCTTTACTAACTCGATCCACTGTTTGTTATTTTGCATCTGCTTCGTGCTAAAGATAAAAACGAGAAAATGCACTGTTTCAGAACCAATATTATTCACGCGGTGATGATTAAAGGGTTAATGATAATAACATTACGTTATAATACAATTTGATTTTCAACCCGCCCCCTACCGAAGGCAACCTCAACGAGAAAAAAAAATGTATGTATTTCTTATACGCTACACCGATTATAATAATCGTTCTTAATGTTACAATATGCGAACGATCTGCATATCTTCTCGCTCTGTCGCTACGCTCCATCGAATGTTAGAATATGCAGTGTTGGTTAGAACAATACACAGTAGGTGTAGAATAGGCGTCGGACAATGGGGCAGGTGCTTAAATTATCAATTGACGGGGAATTAATTATTGCGCCTGAAAGACGATAAATAATTTTCAGTAAAGCTTTCAGTGGCAACAGGTCTGAAATGTGGTTTTGCCCTTCTTTTCGTTTTGTACTTAAAATAGAAATTGCATGTCAAATGAAGACTTAAGAGATGGTCAATTTATCACAGATCGTAATATTATGGAATAAGAAAAATCATGTAGAACTACAAGTTATTTTTCATAATTTTTTAATTTGAAAATTAATTTTTGGTCAGAGCTAACATATTCTTTTCGTTGTTTATCTAAAGGAAATATTCACTTAATATAATTAAATTAAATTTGCATTTCATTCCCATTTTATTTTTCTGTTTTGGATGGATTCTTCTTTTTTTAGCATTTCGTGAACCTGGGTATTATTGTGCATTTGTGCCATACGCTCTTTCTGCTTGTTCCATTGCACTTTCCTGATGTTTCGATAGGCCTAAATGATATAACAAACTTTAAAAGGGTAATCGGGAAAAGGCCCTTTAATTATATTATACAGTAGGCTTGCGGGTGCACCATGTGAGAGAGAGGGAGGATTGAGGAGTCCTGAAAAGGACTCTTGGTAATCTTTCTTGATTACAAACTTCTAGCTAACAGCCAGAAATTAACCAACCAGACTACACCAGCCAGCACCAAGGACACCGTTATCATATGGAAACGTTGTATCATCCGCTCAATATGACTTGCGTGCATAAAACAAATAAACATTTTTCCATGAAAAAGTGAAGATTTCTAAAATGGGCGTTTCTTTCCAGCATTGGGGCGCCCGGAAGTCACTCGGGTAACATCTCATAAAGTATAATATAAAAAGACCAAGATTATGCACATTTTCTGTACTTTCGTCGGAAAAAATACATTTATCCAGCACAATGTTGGAGAAGAGCAAATAACGAGTTTCAATCACACTTTGGCCGCTCTCGCAAGCTCTCACTCGTTTCACTGTGGTCAAGCGACTTTGGAGCAAGCGGTTAATGAAAATACTAATCGTTAGCTTTCTTCTGGTATTAAACTTGTTTTGATTGATTGTATAATTTTGTCGGAATAAAGGAAACAAAAAAGGCTCGACCAATAACTTATCAGCGTCTGCATTGACCTTTTGATCTTGAATTCCCTGATGCAAGCGCACTAATGACGTCATCTTCGCTAAATCGGTGTCTTTTATCGTAAAATGCGACACTTTCACAATGTTTATACATCTTTTTTAATTATTAGAAAGATATAACATATTTTTTCTGATATCACTGAAGTTTTGGGTTTTATTTAATGAGTAATTTAAAAAAAAGAGCCTTTTTACTGTT
Source organism: Strongylocentrotus droebachiensis (assembly GCA_035222895.1). Classification (NCBI taxonomy): domain Eukaryota; kingdom Metazoa; phylum Echinodermata; class Echinoidea; order Camarodonta; family Strongylocentrotidae; genus Strongylocentrotus; species Strongylocentrotus droebachiensis. Next base: position 30,934 of record JAVYIG010002812.1, on the reverse strand, counting down.
TTAATTTACTGGATCGTACCATTAAAGTCGCAAGGTAGACAGATGCATTTTCCAACCGCGCCAAATTTAATTTACGTTCCGACATTCTGTTAAATGGGTTCGTGTTGTTAGAATCCACTGCTTTCTGCTGCAACAAACGTCCACATGCGGAGTCGTTTACAGGGCCCTGGGAACGATTTTTTCACCGGGGGTGCTGAGATATAATTATATACACAGGGGCGGATCAAGCTTTTTGCCAAGGGGAGAGTTTGACCCAATGACAATGCAGGGCATCGCCCTCGAGCCGCAAAGCGGCGAGGCGATTTTTGGTGCTATTTTGAACCCCTGTATTGTATCTACTAAATTGCGGAGCATCATCCACGAGTCGCGTAGCGACGAGGCTTTTTTTTTTGCTATTTAGAACCCCGGTAAAAGATGTTTTTTGGCATCTACTATCATGCGGAGCATCGTCCACGAGCCGCGAAGCGGCGAGGCGATTTTTGGGGGGAGCTACTTTGAACCCCCCGTAAGTGATGTTTTCCTGGCATCTACTTTGCTATTTTAAAGTTTGAACCCCCGTATTTTATGGTTTTCGGGCATCTACTAACATGCGAAGCATCGTCCACGAGCCGCAAAGCGGCGAGGCGATTTTTCTGCTTTTTTGAACTCCCGTAAGTGATGTTTTCCTCGTATCTACTAACTTGCGGAGCATCATCCACGAGCCGCGTAGCGGCGAGGCTTTTTCGTTGCAATTTATAACCCCCGTAAAAGATGTTTTCCTGGCATGAACTATCATGCGAAGCATCGTCCACGAGCCGCAAAGCGGCGAGTCTATTTTTTGGGAGGCTACTTTGAACCCCCGTAAGTGATGTTTTCCTGGCATCTACTTTGCTATTTTGAAGTTTTACCCCCCCGAACGTGATGTTTTCTTGGCATCTACTAACATGCGGAGCATCGTTTACGATTTTTGGGGCTATTTTGAACTCCCGTAATTTTTCCAGAAGTTGTAGCAAGCTGACCTTCCCGCCCAATATCGTCTAACCATAATTGGCATATATCAAAATTATCCCATTTATCCATGGTTTCCTTGGCAATTTAAGAAATTTAATTGTTCTACATCTATTAGCCTCATGTGATCACCACTTCACGATCACTAAAAGACAGGAACACAATGTATATAAAACTTATCTGACCTTTATGAAATAGTACCAGCTTTAACATAGCTTGAACTTTATTACAGCACGTTCTCAATTGTTCAGAAAGATACATTTTACTTCAGCGATGTTTCGTGTGTAGGTGTTTATCTTTCCATTCAAACAACACTGCATAATTTGTTTATAATCCAACAAAATGTTTAAGATGTTACGTCATAGATTGATGAACAATATTTTGATTATTCAAACTCAATTACTCATGACATGAATCTCAGAGAGTTAAGAGTTTGCGAGAGAGTAATAAAGTGGATGCATCTCACCCATATCTTACTTATGAGTTGATTTATTGGTTTTGTATTATCTTGTATTCTTGTAGGCATTTAATCATCTTCGAGCATTCATTTACAGATCAGCAATGATATGAAATGTGGTTTAGTTCTGGAGAAGAAATATTCATCTAGATGTAAGTAAGTTCATGATATCAACTTTTGGTCCCACTGCTTGGAATAATTTTCCACTGTACATTCCTTCATGCCCTTCAGTCGGATCTTAGAAGAGAAAATCAAAGACGTACGTATTACAGTCTGTGTATTAATTTAAAACATGGTACAAGCAGAAAAAAAAATATATATGATATGAACTTTCACAAGGCTTTGCTCAAAAAGCAAGTATGTGTATTTGGCATCACGTTATACGAGAATGATTACCGTACTATTTATGTTGCTCCTTGAATTTAAATCATATTAATTTGATTTTGTAAATGAAGAGTTCTGTCTCGTTTTGTGTGACGAGGCGAAATTATGTTTATGCCACTCGTTGCATTCATCGAAGAAATCGTCCTGAAGGTTTCAACAGTGAAAATTATGTCCTAAAAAGTTAATGTAATTTGTGAGGAAGTATCAGTTAACATAATATTTATGACTTAGTAGCACCTGACATGTACAAACAAATACTAAAACATGCTTCGGTTATGTCATTATATTCCTCACAATTAACTTTTTGTTTTGGTAACAATACTGTTTGATTGAATGTGTGAAACCTTCATGAAGATTTATACGATGAATACAAAAATGTAATAAACAATTCTCTTCGAGGGATACATCTGATATGATTTTGCGAAAGAAAGTTTTAAAAAAGAAGAAAAAAAAAAGCGTCATTTGTGGCTGTCGGCTGTGTGACAATTTCGTACACGAAGCATAATGATACACATTAAATATATCAGACACAAAAAAATTGCAGAGGGTGCTGCAGCACCCCCAGCACCCCCGCTCCCCAGGGCCATGGTCGTTTATCAAGTAAATTATTCAAATTTATGGATGCTTCATAGCTTCCCAGGTGTTTGTGTTGCTGTTGAAGCATTTTATTCACCTACTATCATTATTTGTACTCCAATTGCCAGAACGCAAATTTCAATTTGTTTTTATAGTTTCATCGGAGTCGTTTATCAACTATATGTATTCAAATTTATGAATGCTTCCTCCCCAGGTGTTTGTGGTGTTTAATGCATTTCATTCACCTGTTATTATTCTTTGTACTCCAATTGTTAGAATACAAAATGCATTTTGGTTTTATAGTTTCATGCAATAAGTAAGTCAAGAAAAGAGTATGTTCTGCACAATAAAAACAATGTGTGTCCCTATTGTACAATGTAATGTGTCCCCTCATTTTGTAATAGTTAATTTACCCATTCACATAATGGAACTACCTGCCCGATGAAGCCAGTGGCCTGTGACCCCTGAGCACTCAACACTGTATGGGAGTCAGTTTGTGGTCAAATTCTTTTATGAGACAAAATACAAGCAAACGTTTCCATATGCACCTCAGCAACCATCCACTCACGGAAACCGAACACAAAGTCCCATCATTAGGTCTCAACTTCGCCGTGTCACCCAAGATGATCCCGTTGTCAGAAGTCATCCAACAAGTAGAACCCAAACTTATATTTCTGAGCCGAACCGCAGCGGACCAAATCCGTTTCCAAGTCACCCGAGCCCTATCCACAGCTAAGCCACCACAACCCAACAATAGGGACTTTTAGATTGAGTGAACGAGAACACGACGAACGCCGACTGATCATGCGTGTCAACGTACTCAACTGCCCATGTTGACTACAGTTAGAAATCTTTTAGATTGCACTCGACGATATACATGCATGCAGGAAGTAACACTATGAACATGACGGACAAAGAAAGAAGACAAAATATATAGTTCCTCATTCTACCCTCAACACTTGCTGTGGTAGACAAAAAAAATCCCTTCACTGCTATTATGTAAAAATGTGTAGAACAGGTGAATATGCATGTGACACCTGTTCTACACATTTTTACATAATAGCAGGGAAGGGATGTTCCTTTGTCTACCTGAGGAACTGTATATTTTATGCGCACGCGGCATACTAGTACCGTACTAGATTTAGGAAAATCAAGGTTGACGCATTCTCGATCGCCGACTGAGACGACGTGACGCATGCGCAGTGCCTTAAAATGACGTCACACGTTGCAGTCAAAGCTGTCGACGTGCAAATCTAAAAGTCCCTATTAGCGAACCAGAACGAGCCGCTATCAAACATCTACGCAGCAACCCGTCAATACACATTCTACAGGCAGACAAGGGCAACGCTACAGTAGTTCTGAACAAAGGGGACTACAACAATAAAATCGGTGCGCTCCTCGAGACTCCGACTTACAAACAATTAAAGAAAGATCCCACACTAGCAACGGAAAGGAAACTCAACCAGCGATTCCTCTCTCTTCACAGAACAGAAGTCATATCCAAACCACTCTACTTCAAACTTCGCTCATCTTCAGCTACCTGCCCCATCCTGTTTGGCCAGCCGAAGATACACAAACCTACCATTCCTCTTCGCCCCATCATTTCAACCCGAGGATCGCCTTGCTATGACACAGCCAAACACCTGACCTCGATTCTCCAACCACTCGTAGATCAGTCGCAGCACCACATCAATAAATCCAAGCATTTCGTTGACATCCTCTCCAAGACCACCATACACATTACAGACATCATGGTCGAATTTCGATGTTGAATCTCTCTTCACCAATGTTCCTGTCACCGAATCCTGCCGAATCGTCAAAGAACGCCTCGAAGCGGACGACACCCTCCCCGACAGAACTCCCCTGACACCAGATGAAATACATGACCTCATGTACTTCTGCCTCAACTCAAGTTCCTTCAAATGGAGAGACAATTACTACCAGCAACTTCAAGGCGCAGCCATGGGATCGCCTCTTTCACCGGTTATAGCCAACATCTTCATGCAGCACTTCGAAACTATGGCATTCCAAACTCTCTCACAACGCCCTTCTCTCTGGCTCCGATATGTCGACGACACATTCATCATCTGGCCACATAGCAGACGTGACTTAGACCACTTCCTCGACCACATCAACCAGCATCATCCGAGCATCAAATTCACCATGGAGACTGAGCAAAACAACAGCATCCCCTTCCTAGACGTCCTCGTTACCAAATCGCCATCCGGCAAGCCCGCTCACCGAGTGTACTGTAAACCCACACACACCGATATATGTCTTCACTACAGATCCTTCCACCATCCATCCGTACTACAAATCAGTCCCCAACGCCCTCATCCGTCGAGCTCATCAACTCATCGATGCCGACCATCTAGACCAGGAAATCCAGCATGTCACCACAGTACAGCCCTAACTACCATAAAAAAAATACCCAAGACATAAGATCAAATCCAAGACTCCCGCCAGCAAGCCCGCAGCCAACACCATCCCTGAAGAGAACCAATCCGCAGCTAAACCCCCGAAACAAAGTTCTTCCCTATATCGCCTCTTTCAAGATTCAGCGTATCCTTCAGGCAGCAGACACCCAAGTTCGACACAGTTCCTCCAACAAACTCCATTCGATACTCCACTCCCACAAAGACAAGCATCCAAACCACAAGAAAGCTGGAGTCTACAAAATACCATGCGAATGTGGAAAAGTCTACATTGGTGAAACGGGGAGAAATCTGGAAACAAGACTCAAAGAACACATAATCAGCTTCAGACTCAGCGTTTGGGAAAAGTCCGCCATCGTTAGACACGCCCAGCAATACGAACACACCATCGATGGATAACAGATCTCATCTCCATAATGAAGCACTGGCATACACGCCGAATCCGAGAAGCCATCGAAATTTACCGCCACAACACCGTGCCCCAAGACTCAGGAAATACATCAACGCCATCTGGAAACCCCCCATCAACAAGTACCCGGTCGCTCCTCCTCCACCACCACCTCCATATCACCGCCTTGACCACCCCCCGCAGACACGCTTACATCAACCACCACCCGCCGAACCCTCAAAGCAGCCGCCAGCCTCACAGCTACAATGCACAGCAGATGACAGCAGACTACAACGCCGCCTAAGTCGGAGACACACACAGCATCTGGCCGACAGCACACCCCAATTATGGATTCGAAACTCCCCGACGTCCGCAACCCGGACACTCCAGCCAAGACGGACAGCCAGACGGACGAGCAGACCATCCATGTCCACTCTCCGATGACTCAAGCCCGCACGGTCATGTTTTTTCCCCGATGTCCGCACCCCGGTGACTTAAGCTCACGCACGCCAGCTACAAGGGACTTTTAGATTTGCAAGAAGACATTGTGGATTGCTACGATCGACATCCTTTTAATGCACTGCCTTGAATGGACGTCACACGTATCAGTCCACGCAAATCTAAAAGTCCCTATTCTCCACTCCTGACGACGGATAGTCAGCCTGTTCGAAACGTCGAGCCACTCCCGCCACTTATCCTCTCCAAGCGCTATAGTTCTCTTTAGAACTATAAACTAAGAAAGATAACCAACAGTCTTTTTCAAGACTATACCAACAGTTCTTTTCAGGACTACAAATTCTCAAGAAAGATTACCGAGAGTCTTTTTCAGGACTCCTCAATCCTCCCTCTCTCTCACATGGTGCACCCGCAAGCCTACTGTATATCTACATCACCGTGCAAGCCGACACTTACAAGCAGCATTTAATTATATTGTTATAAAAGTATTATCATTGTAGTTTAATATTCATATACCAATGTTCGTATATGTTGCAGTGTGTTATCGCGAGTGAGTGAATGATTGAAATGAATGGAACTTTAATGTTGGTGCCATTTCATTATGAACGAAAAAATCGGGCACGTTAAAGTGACGATTGCCCGAATAATTGAACTTACAAAATACTCTGTAATTTGACGCAATTCTATATTCACCTCTTCCTCAAATAGAGCGCGATGTTAACGAACCCTCATTGTAAATTTGGTCGGGCCAATTAGGAAGATACCAGAAAGTTGCGATTCCTTTTAAATAGTGAACCTTTGTAAATGCTATTTTTGTTTACACTCCAGTTTATTGGCATGCAATGTTGAACAGCAGATTTACATTACATGGCAAAGAGAACAAAACGGTGAGAATCAATTTTTAATCCTCTGCATTAGTTGGTTTATATCAAAACAGAGGAAGGCTAACCACTAGTATATTCATTAGCCGCTCACCCCAAAGCCGCCTGACCCCAATGGATGGAGTTAAGGCTGATACGGGAGCGGCTGAAGTACAATTGGAACTCGCTATTTTGCTTTTCTAAAACGAAAAAAGAGACGACATTGTACTGGATTACTATGTTTTTTTCCCGACCAAATTACAAAGAAAGTGCCATATTTTTGGTTACTTTATACTTTTTGAAAGGTTACCCTGGTGACTCCCGGGCAGCGAAATTTTTATTCCCAAACAGGTTTGCAATTTCTTATATTTCCGTTCTTCTCAATGGCTGATATGTTCTACATCATTAGCAACTTGGAAAGAGGTCACAAACAATTAGACTTTGATTTTTTATTGTTTGCCTCACTATTTATAAAGGCAAAAAAACTGAATAAACTGAGACTTGAACCCACAACTCTAAGATTGTATTACGCTGACCTTACCGATTGAGCCAACGATGGGTTGATGAAAGGTGATTCTGCATGATTACTTTAACCCTATCACTCACCCTAACGGTTACGTCATTGCTAATGACGTAACATAACAGCCAATCGGATGACCGGAAATATTAGCATTGGCAAACCTGTTTGGGAAAAAAAATTAGCTCCCGGGCACCCCAATGCTTGAAATAAACGCACCTTTTGGAAGACTTAACTTTTCCATGCAAAAATGTTTATTTGTTCTGTGCATGCATGTCAGATTGAGCGGATGATACAACGTTTCCATCTGCCCGTGTTTCTGTTCTTGTGAATTATTCCTTGAAATTTGCGATAAAATAAATATTTTGTGATTACAGTAAAAAATGTATAGGGCCCATGTGAATATTAAGAGCGAAAAAAGAGAAATACTCACTGAACTAACAGCACAATACACTTAGCCTTCCCAGCAAGGTCACGTACATGTGATTCGTATGTAACTGGTAAGAGGTAAGAGAGAACGTGTTTGATACATTATGCATGATGAATCTGTTAGATACAATGAACATGATGCGTTAAATGAAAAGAATCTTACATGGGTTCGCAAGTTGTGGAATCATATGCACTACTACTAATAATAATAAATTACATTAATAAAGCGCTTAATACATTATTATAAGCGCTGAAAAAAACAATTACAACGTAAACTAAACATGCAGCAACAATGATACTTAGTTCTAATAATAACAATTAAAGATAATTAGCAACCGACTTTAAACGAAACTGCCCTATAAACAACTATTAAACTAGTAATACTTCAAACTTTCCTCAAACGACTCAGACTACGGACGGGGATTGACTTATAAACTATGATATAAACTTGATAAACTATTCCGTAACGGGAATTGGTTCCGGGACCATCTCAGGGGCATATTGGATTTTGGCATGTCTAGTTGACTGTAATGAACGTGATGGAACAATAAATTTGAGAAGGTCGTTTAAATATGATGGAGCATACCCATTTTTTATTTTGAATAATATTAACAGAATCTTAAAGGGATAGTTGGGTTCTGTTTTCAGAACGCAAATGCCTTCAAAGTGCATGGTTATTGCTCTTAATCTTATCTATGACATTTATAGTGCCCTTTTAGGACCTAACATTGATAAGAAGGTAGCTTAGACCCCTTAATGTGTGAAATTTAGTCAATACGATCATACCAATTCAGCTCCACTTTCCAAAAAATACGGTGACCGCTAATCAATTAATTAATTAATAAGAACAATACATAGGCCAGCTGATTGTGTGTCATATATCCAACACGAAAAAACCAACAAAAAAGCCAACATCGGCATTGGCTGAAATACAACGTAAAATGCGCTATTTTGTTGTTTAAACGGCTTTCAAATTGTCTAATATTTGTGGTTGTACACAAGTATTTGAAATCGTTATATTGATGGATATTTCAGCCGTCTCTGAACCGATTTTGATCAAACAAAGATGATTTTGTCATTTAAATTGCTTAAGTGTAGCGCCCTCTGCAACAGAAATCAACTATCCCATTAAACTGAATGCGAGTTAAAACTTGGTAGCCAAATTACAATCCGTTACAATAATCTAGATGAGAAGTCACAAAGAATGGATCAACAGTTCTGTAGACTGTCTGTCCAAATATTTCTAAAGTTTACATATCCTGGAGATGCCGAAAGCAGCCGTCCGATAAGTATTCCTGATATGTGATTCATATTAACAACCTGGCAAAAAAAGAAGGGGGGGGGGGAAAGGAGGAAAAAAAGAAGGTGAAAAAAAGAAGGGAAAAAAAGGAAAAAAAAGAAAAGGGGAAAGATTTGTTTGTGTGTGTGTGTGTGTGTGTGTGTGCTAAAGAAAGCAAAACAAAAGTGTTCCTTCCCCCCTCCTAAGCCACTGAAGGAAATATCTGACGACGTAATTTTCTAATTTTACGCCCCCCCCCCTTCCCCCCCCCCAAAAAAAAAAGAGCTATTGCAAGTCATTCTCTCTCTCTTCGTTATGTTTCATATATAGAGTACCGAAGATGTGACCTCATAAAAATCTATTTTTAGAATTTTTCATTTTTTTTTTCTTCTTCATTTTCCGAAAAAGCATCAGAAATAATGTCCAAACGTCGAAAACCAATTTATTATGTTAAGTATTGGCTGATATATGACCATCTGAATAAATATATGTCCTATGGGAACTCAGTGTTTTATGCTCTGGCTCCTAACCAAAACATTTATGCCCACGTGCTATGTGTGTCATGGTTCATACCCTCAATATTCAAACGATTAAAATGGTAAAGACGACTGCTTTAACAAATTTAATTAAATAATTCAAGCGACTGAGTATAGCTATTACAATGTTGCATAACGTATGATTGCAATGTAGCGCAGTATCCTACCAACGTAAAGGTAAAGAAAGCCCAATAAGGATCATACGTGGTTTAGTAAAACCGCAATAATTTTTTACTATACAAACACTCAGTTGGGTAAAATATTATCTCATTTTGAGCACGTGGGCATAAATGCTTTCTAGAGCCGATGAAGAACAAAACAGGAAATAAATATAAATTGTTTATTTAACCCGACCTATGTAAAGTGGATTGTAGGGGCGGCGATTTCTTTTCATGGCCGGAGGAGGGAGGGGGGCAAATGTGAGGGACGAGGGAGCATATCGTGATACCAACGGAATAGAGATTGTCTACAATATTTACTTGTACATTTTGGAGCATATTATGCGGAAAAGGGTAGCGACCGAGCGAAAATATCGTTCTATTCTTTTTGCACTATTAGTAACCCTAAATTAGCCACATATCGAGCCAATCTGTGAAAATTTTTAAAAGAAGCTAATTTCAACTGATTTGGGTAGGTATGGGTATGGACAACTACCAAAAAAAAGGAAGGAGGAATGGGGGTTGGGGAGAATTTTTTATTAGAGGTCAAAGGTCAATGAACCCTGCCTAAATCACTAAAAATTGTATTTCAGCAACAAAATATGGTATATAGATGATCTTGATGTCAAAATACTCAGGATTACGAAAGAAGATGACATAGGATAACTACTGACCCTTAGAATAAAATCTTGACCTCCGAAAATGAGGTCAAAGGTCAAAAAACTATTTTATCTCTAAAATGTAATATTTATATCAGTAAAATTACCATATCATATAAAAATGAGCACAAACAATTCAAAGAGGCTAATTTCAACTTATTGTGGTAGATATGGGGGTATGGAGGTTATTATTTATTCAAAGGGCAGATGGGAAGGGGTCAATTTCCTTTCTCAGGGTCAAAGGACATTGACCTTGCACTAAAACACTATACATTGTATCTCAGCAACAAAATAAGGTATATAGATGATCTTAATGTCAAAATGCGCAGGATTACAAAAGAAGATGACACAGAATAACTACTGACCCTTAGAATAAAATCCTGACCTCCAGAAATGAGGTCAAAGATAAACAAATATACGTTTTATCACTAAAGGTTAAAGTTCATTAGTGTCAATTAGTTTGTGTTTGTAAAGTATATGTCCATTTATAATCAACCATTTGCCGATACTTCTCACAACCTAGAACTTACAGTAACTATAGGCAACACGATACAAATTAATAGTACTCAGTCTGTTTCCTCTTCATCGCTACCAATAACTTCTTCTGCATCTATGCTTTCTGTTCCATTGGAGCAATGTCCACAGCCCACTCCACATGCAGATACACATGACATGCCAGCTTTTATGCTGTATTTCATGTTTTGACACTGCCTCTCCCCTTCTTTGCAGTTGCAACATTCCTTTAAGAAGTTTGTCTGGCCCGATACCAACAGACAGCATCTTTCGTCTGAGTTTTCTGTTGGAATCTAACTCCCATCCTTTTCCTTTGGGATCAAGAAAAGAGGTGTCAAGATGATTCCATACCACATTTTGAAGATGGTCACGATGGGGAATGTTGAGCTGTTGCATCTTCCGTTGGATCGATTTTGCCCTTTGTTGCTTGCTTCTTGAACTTCCTAGACAAGACTTTTCTAGGGGAGTATCCCAGAGCCATAATTATGCGATCTGCATTACTTTTAACCCAGCTGTTCGAATTGTGGAGTCGGTTAAAAGCGTTTGTATAGAGCACCACATTTGGTATGTCCATGAATACATGAAACAGTGTCGTTTCCAGACCAGCCATACTTGAAGATAGAGGAACTCTTCTTTGTCTATGCTACAGATGTCGTAAAGACCGTCAAAGACTGCTTGGAAATACAAACGAGTACAGTGGATAGGCCTATGATAGCAGAGCAATATCAAAATATTGGTGTTCTGGGCGACAACAATAACTGGGGAATTCACACTTCCGACCATGTCTATTGCAGACCTCACGATCAGCGTGTCACCATCATATTTTGCTTGGCATACAGTGATATTGTGGCTTGCCATCCCTGCAGATATCATTGTGAATAAGGCTCATTTTCCAGTAAAACCTCTCTGTCACATGATATAGTCTGGTGTGACGCTCATGTCCGAAAAAACCTTCTTCCCAACCAGGCGCCGCATATGTTCATGATCTTTCGTTGACGATTCTTCCCTGTAGCCATCAAACACTACAGTAGCATCCTTGAATTTGTTTTGAACATATACCTGACATATGTCTCAACTAAAGTCTTGGTGGTTGCACCACTTGAAAACTTTACCTGATAAAGTAACCACCCTCTATCAACAACATGCATCTTGCTGTTTCTGTCCAAGTCAAGTTTTGTAACTGTTTCATCAAGCATATTGCCAAATTCATGCTTTTTTGGTTTCATCATCATGTGATCCATTGTGAAGAGAAATGTTTGGACGGGGGTCAGCTTTTGAAAGAAAAGGTTTCGGCATCTACGATAGACTATCATAGGAGTGTTGCTTGTCCATTTTCATTCCAATCGCTCTAATAATGAAGAGTTGTTGCTACGTCTACATTGCCTTATTAGATTCTCATATCCCTTTCTGTGCAACCTCTGAAGCTTTCCTGATTTTGAAAAGTCCTCATTACATATTTCACATATATACCCATCTCGGTAATTTTGTTATTTTACAGTAGTGATCCAAAGTTAAGTCTCGACTGTTTAAATGAAATTTGTTAATACTATTCTCGTGTTAATAAATTGGACAGCCAGTCAGCTCTGCCGTTTTTTAAATATTCTATGTCCTACATACCCTCAGGCATTCAATAATTCTATGCAATGCCACTGGTTCTTAATTAGAGTCGACATCACTTTCTCTGTTGTATACAAGACTCTCTGCAAGGTACACCAAACTCCTCCCCTTATTAATAGTAACCCATCTTCAAGTTGTGGTATGGAAGCATCTTGACACCACTATTCTTGATCCCAAAAGAAAAGGATGGGAGTTAGATTCCAACAGAAAACTCAGACGAAAGATGCTGGTATCGCGCCATACAACCTTCTTAAAGGAATGTTGCAACTGCAAAGAAGGGGAGAGGCAGTGTCAAAACATGAAATACAACATAAAAGCTGGCATGTCATGTGTATCTGCATGTGGAGTGGGCTGTGGACATTGCTCCAATGGAACAGAAAGCATACATGCAGAAGAAGTTATTGGTAGCGATGAAGAGGAAACAGACTGAGTACTATTAATTTGTATCGTGTTGCCAATAGTTACTGAACGTGAGTAGTATTTGCAAATTGTACATATACTTTGCATACACAAACTAATAGACTCTACTGAACTTAAACCCCCCCCCCCCCCCATTTTGGTGGTAAATAATCCATTTCATATTTTGTTTATCTCCCAGTATAATTCTGTGCATTTTGACACCAAGATCATCGAGGAAGAGGCCTATGTCAAACATGCTGTTGCTGAAATACAATTTCTAGTGTTTTAGTGCAGGGTCAATGACCTTTGACCCTCAGAAAGGACATTTCCCCACCCCCTCTCTTCTTGGAATACACAATAACCCCATTCCCGCCACATTAAATTGAAATTAGCTTCTTCGATTTGTTTGTGCTCATTTTTATATAATATTGTCATTTTCCTATTACCAATAGGGCATTTTAGGGATAAAACGTATATTTTTAACCTTTGACCTCATTTTTGGAGGTCAGGATTTTATTCTAAGGGTCAGTAGTTATTCTATGTCATCTTCTTTCGTCGTCCTGTGCATTTTGACACCAAGATCATTTATATACCTTATTTTGTTGCTGAGATACAATGTATAGTGTTTTAGTGCAAGGTCAATGATCTTTGACCCTCAGAAAGGAAATTAACCCCTTCCCCTCTGCTCTTTGAATAAATAATAACCTCCATACCCCAATATCTGCCACAATAAGTTAATTAGCCTCTTTGAACTGTTTGTACTCATTTTATATATGATATGGTAATTTTACTGTTATAAATATGACATTTTAGAGATAAAATAGTTTTTTGACCTTTGACCTCATTTTCCGAGGTCAATATTTTATTCTAAGGGTCAGTATGCTGACGAGTTATCACGATCTTTTAACGAGTGATGGGAGTTTTCTACGAGTCATAATTATGCAATCAAGGGGCGGGAAATGCATCATGTTTGAAAGGGACGGCCAAGCCACATCCAAAGTGGAGGGGGAGGGCAACAAAAAAGGGCACCTTCAAAGGGAAATCTCAAAGCGAAAAATATACATTTTTTTAGACATATACCCTATATTGTGATTACATTATCAGGGATGATTTCAATAATTGTTTCACTTTGTACAAAGTACAAGACATTATCGTACTTTTGCGGTAGGTTGTGATGGTCTTAAAATCAATTTGCGAGCGAGGAAAAATTTAAAGATAAAGACCAGTTATGGTCATGCGATTGCATTGCGAAACTAACGTTGTGGAATAGATCAAAAAAGGTTGATCATCTAGCATATAAGTATTTGTGTGTACTGCAAGGTTCTGGAATCATCAAAATGATAAGAAATTTGGTCCAGTCTTCGTAAAGTTACAAGCACTGTACACAGAAAGAAGTATATGGGACTACGCACACGTGTGCGACTCGAGCGTTTATCTTTCACGTACATGCCAATAGATAAACTAAGTTAGCAAATATATCAATTAGTAGGCGGTTTCCCGGCAAAATTGTAATCATCATGTATTAGTCATTACATATTCTTTGACGTGATTGGTAATAAGAGCTTCCATTTCATTTTTGAAATTGGGGCGTTTCCAATACTGGTCTTTACATTAAAGATTTGTGAGGTTGCAGTGCGAAAAATTACAACTTATAAAGAGGAAAAAACCCAATCATCCTGATGGGGGTTATAAACACATTGTCATCACGGGAGATTGAAAAGACCTTTGATAAGTAATTATCATCTATAAATGCGAGTGGGCGTAGCGACCAAACTTGATATAGGGGGAGGTGGTCTTAGTCGCTTGAAATTAGGGGCGCGTTTAATGATGAGAGGAAAAGAGGACACTTATCAGAAAAGAAAAGTAGCCCGCGCCAGAGTACAAAGAGTAATTATCAGAGGTGAAAATGGCGCACTTCTTACACCTTTAAAAAGAGGCACTCACCAGGAATGAAAAAAGGTACTTATGAAACAAGGAAATGGGCATTTGTCGACGGAATCTGATTAAAACACGGGATGGGAGAGAAACGAAGAGTGTGTCATCGTAACAAAGAGATTTTAATATATTTTGTTTGTAAATAAGACTTTCCTGAGTCTGAGTTGACATTGCCACCTTCTCTATTCACACGCACACAATTAATATGACCCAAGTCAGCTATTGATTTCAAACTGAAATAACAATGCTTAAGGATTTTTCGGCCCACTTTTATTGCTGCAGCCCTAACTTGACAAACGAGGATTGTGACGATTATTTTTGAAAGGGCTGCTGCTCAGTCATCCGTGACAGCAGACTTATGAATAAGGTGTCATTAGATAGAATATTAGTGACTCCTTAAAATGAAACCACGTTCAATTTGGATTTAAAAAAAAAGATAGATAACATCCCTCGAAATACGAAGAATACAAATTCATGATAATAATTTAAACAGGAGGAGTATACTGAAAATATTCAATCGTCTTTAAATGGGTACTGCGCTATAAATTTCTTTCATATTCAGACACTTCCAATAAAATTTCATTAAAAAAATCAAACAAGTTAAGAACCCATGGTATATAAAGTATTGATCGGAACACATATCGTATTTCGAGTGTATATAAATATCTAACAAACAAGCACAATTTTCTTACATAGAGGGAAACATGCCCACATTTTTAGTTCGCCGAACAATGAGGGGACTTTTGATTCCAACTTTACCAAATACTCCAACCGTTTCAATGCGGATCTTCAATAACCAAAAAACAAAACATAATCACCTTTTCTTGGCAGACAAGTCTCCTTTATTTCATTCAAGCCCACCGCCTGTAGAGCAGCTCTAAACATGGAAAGTTGCTTTGATGGCTTGACCGTCTCTGCCCAGTTTTGAAGCATCATTAAATTACCATTAATGGTCTTTCTGCCTCCAGTCCAATTCGTCTCTAATGCCCGGTTTATATCACGAATCTGGACTCCTAGCTCGAGACCGAGTCTCCTTAAATCAACATCATCTGATATAGCATCTGCTACTTTGATGATGATGTCATCAAATTCGCATGTTTTACTTGACGTTTGACCACTAGAATATAGAGAAAATAAAACAAAAGCATTTTATACTTATACTACACATTTATTCAAGCGGTTCTCAAGTATTCCTTCGACAAATCACATAGTGAATAATCAAACGAAACAGTATTGTCAATTTTCCTCCTGTTTATGTTTTTGCTCAAAAGCATTGCATGAAACCAGCCCTTTAATATGTATATACAAAGTCATGTTTAGATATAAATTACTACCTGTAGTTTACACGCTGTTGAGGTAATGAATCTCACTGTAAATAAATAATTGTTTATTGCTCTTTAATATATATTTTGATGTTGTCATAATTATATACATGAAACATGATTGTACCTTGAACTTGGCGTTTCATCCCTTGCGGATCCAGTCGCCTCTTCACTTCTCTTTTCCATCGTGAATCGTATACAGGCTGAAGAGAGATGTAGAATTAGAATAAGAAATGAACACAAAAACTCGTTAACTGTTGGGTTTACCGTTATGAAAACGATGTTGCGGGATCGAGTCCGATCTCTATTTTCAACTACTATTTAATTTGTTTACATGATTATGAACATATTTGAATTGTCTTTCAGCGTGGTAATAAAATGAAGAACAGAAATGGCATAAGGTTGCCAAAAGTGATCAACAAAATGGTAAGGGAAAATCAATAGATACGATTTATTTTCTCACTAAGAATTTTATATTTGTGCCGTACTACGAAACAGCCCAATTTTGACATT
This sequence comes from Strongylocentrotus droebachiensis, assembly GCA_035222895.1. Classification (NCBI taxonomy): domain Eukaryota; kingdom Metazoa; phylum Echinodermata; class Echinoidea; order Camarodonta; family Strongylocentrotidae; genus Strongylocentrotus; species Strongylocentrotus droebachiensis. Next base: position 14,514 of record JAVYIG010002812.1, on the reverse strand, counting down.
CTTTACAATGTTATTTCATTTATTTAGGACAAAAGTATTTAGCAACACTAAAAGCACAATTTGCCCCTACAATTCATTGTTTTACAAAAAAACATACCTCCGACTCTATGATTACAGGATAAGGAAAACAAATCATCCCATATACAGGTTCACCTTTATTTGAATTAAAACGAACAAAAATATTGAACATCCTCAATAAACTGTATGTAAAAACAAATATACAAACCATATCTCAAGATGACAGATATAGAATCGGTTAAATTTTCCTTCTGATCCTCAAAAGATGTTTGATGTTTGCCATCGTTCCTGAATGGCGTAATTGCGTGTCTAATAAGACCACGTCTCATGGCATAGACTACGTCGTAATTGAACCTGGGCAAATCAATTATACCAATGGCAAGCTTATTGGGAAACACAATTCGTTGATCATGACAAGGTATAGCCTTGCCCGGTTTGTACGATGATATGTCATTTTGTAATGTACTAATTCTCGTCTTAAAATCCGCGTTTGAATAAGCCATTTTCCACAAATTTCGCCCTGAATACTCGGAAAAGCACATCACACGCTTAATAGCTCATAATCTATGTAAGCGTGTAACATAATAGGTCTAGTTATTGCATAGTGTGGAAATGCGTCATCTCTATACACACACATATCATGCACAAAAGGAGACACGGATGAGGAGGTTCAATCAATAGGCCCGTTCACACATAGCAATTAGTGCGATTTGGATCGCGACGCAAAGATTGATTTTGGGGCGACCATTAACACCAAAAAAACACCAGACATAGCAATAATGACATACAAACATGATCCAAATTGGATTCCCCGAAAGCTATGTTTTTTAGTGGGGCCCCTGGGAAAAAAACAACCTTCTGATCCCGGCGGATCGGCAAAGAGACCAACGTATTTCAAGGATTTGCACATGCTAAAAACATGGAATTTAGTAGGATACGTTAATGGATACGAAAAAGTCTCACACGCGTGGAGCCCCAAAATTTCCCAGAGTCCGCCAACCGAGATCGAGAAGTTCATTTACACATACAAAATGATAATGTATAAAACTGATTACTTGCAAATGTCAAGATAATGTAACTTTTAAAAAAATATTCATAAAGAAAAAAGCATTATACAAAACATGACGAAACGAACAGCTGACCGGATGTTGATACATTTGTGCGCGCTTGGAATCCTGGGATTGATTTTTGATTCTCAATACCATTCACACACAGCGCCCGGCAAAACTTTCGCGATTATTCTGAAAAATCGCAAGATTTACTGCAAATTGAATGGCGATGGGAATCGCGAAGATTAGTGAAATTATTTTTAAATATTGTTTAATCTTTTTTTTTTTTTGTAGGTGTGAACGCCCTTATTGTGATCAACAGGCTTTGGACTGTAGACATAATCTGCATACCGCCATTGTGCCACGATCGTTTCGGTCTATATATGTTAATATTTGAGCCTACCATCATAGTCAATCCTATATATAGATATGGCTATTCCTTCTCACGCATCATAGCTCGACACATTTAACATTTAAAGCCCCACTGTCCTACTTGTAGCTACTTCCTCCCTCTATAAAAAAAAACTTCCCCAATCGGTGCCTGTTGGTCCCCCATGATCCTCTTTTTCTTATGTTAGTTGAGAGCTGAGTTAATGAGATAGCCACCTGCCAGTGACCTCGCTGTGTGGTGTAATCCCTTCTGGCCCAGTAGTATTGACTGTCTTTAAGACACATAGGAGAGGCGAATAAATGTTACAAATATTACGTTGAATTGATTTTTTTTTAATCGATTTTTTTTGTTGAATTGAATAGGAAGGAAGTCCCTTCGTTTATTGACCATTTAAAACAACAAAAATATACAAAACAACAATACAATAGAAGAATGATATCAAATAACAACAACAAACAAAAGTAATAATGGTCAGGGTCCCCGAGAAGCAAGACTGCTTGTAGTCGGGACCCCATATGCAAGTATATTAAACATAAACATAACTATAAATTTAAATGCACACGCACGCATAACAAGCAAGCACACACACACACACACGCACACGACAGAATGGAGCAAAGATATAAGAGGAAGGAAAAATACAAGATAAAGAGCTACGAAGAGAGATCGAGATTATTTAAAGAACTGAATAAACGTAACTTGCACAATACTTTAAATCTGGATAGTGTTGTGCTATTTGTAATGTTACTGCTTAACAAATTCCATTCATACACCCCTGTAAATCTAATTGAATTGCGAACATAATTGAATCTAGAGAAGGGTCTTATGTAAATCTTGATGTTGTCTAGTTAAATGAGTGTGGAATTTTGAGTTTGTTTGAAACATGTTAGAAAAAACTTCTGGAAGGGCGCCTTTATTATATTTATACATAAAAATCCAGGTATTCAATCTTATCAGTTCAAAAAGAGGCATAATTTTATATTTAACAACAAGTGGCGCGCTTGGAGTCATATAATGAGAGTTGGTCAACAGACGAACTTGCTTTCTTTTGTAAAATAAACAATTTTGATAAGTTTCATTTGAAAGTATTGCCCCAAATTATAGTACAATAGTTCAGATGAGGAAGTAATATAGCATAATAAATATTAAATAATATTCTGAGGGGTAAAAAATCCTTAAGTCTATAAAATACACCAATACATTTGAGCAATTTATTACAGACACGATCAATATTTTTTTTCCAATTTAAATTTTCTTGGATGGTTACTCCTAAGAATTCAATGCAGTCTTTTCTTTCAATAGCAATATCATCAATTTTTACAACTTCAATGTCACTTAATACCTTTCTCTTCCTAGGATGGAAAATTACATATTTAGTTTTTTCAAAATTAAGTTGCAATTTATTACATTTGAACCAATTATTTAAAATACACAATTCTGAATTCACAGTGGAAATCAATTGAGATATATTAGCATGGGGGAACACAACAGCAGTGTCATCCGCAAAGAGAGAAAACTTCAATAATTTTGATGAATTAACAATGTCATTTACATATAAAATAAACAAACGTTATAGTATTTTGTGTACGGTATGGTCTCTATACCTGAAACTGTTATTTGTCTGCCACTTTGAAGAATAAAACCGAATTCATGACAATCAAATACTCTCTTTCTGAAAGAAAAAATATATTGCAATACCTATACCTTTAAATAGAGTTGGATTATGGTTAAATGACTTTAATTAAACAAAGAAATGACATGCATGTCCCTTTTTTTCTCTTTTTCTTTTCTTACCCAAATTAAAAGGGCACACTTCTGAATAGCGACAGGTTATATCTTTCATCAGCAGCATATTGTGTGGCCATAACTCAAAGTACGTTATTTAGGTTTCCAAATTAGAATTTCTTGTAAATTTCTGATCTTAAATATTTCGATTTAATAGATGTATACGTTTATCACTACATTTTGCTTTTGTAACAACTTATGATTTGGCGTTGTCGAAAGCAATTCATTAGTCCTTTTGTACAAGATGTACAATAAAGAGAAGAAGATATGTAGTACTTCACGTATCCAGAGCCCCCCCCCCCCCCCCCATCCCTCCCGTAGTATTAGCGATTAATACAATTTGCCACGAAGTTCTAGTTGTACAGCCATATCATGTCATATTTTGTTGTATTATAGCGACCAAAGCTAACAAAAAACTGTGAGCCAAATTTTGCAGTAAATCATCAATTGCCTTTTACAGTGGAGGCGGACATCAATACGCATTGCCCCAAAGATCAACCAACAAAGCAACAGCAAACAATAGATTGGTCGTGTTTCATGAGATTGGGAAAACCCAGAGCAAAAGCGGGGGTACAAAATAAAGCGGTTGAATCTAGTTGTTACCAACTCAGGCGTGCAGAAGGTAACCCGGCCGTTCAAAGTTCACGCTAACGTGTGGAATTGCCAATTTGATGAGTATAAAGATCGCATTGTATACATACAACCACTGTACCATACACACGGTTATGGCGGGCCAAGCATGCCAATATTCGTACAACTATACAACTATACGACTATACGACTATACGTCTATCCAGCCATCCAATCAGAACGCAGGAAATTGTACAACTATACACCTGTACGACTATACGACTATTTTTGTTTGCCTGACTGTAAATTTTGGAATATGTCACTTTCCAACAAACGCACAGTTAATAATAAGCTTTGTTTTTGACAGCTGAAATATTTTGTTTAGTAAACAAACCTCTGCCATACCTTATACATTCTGACGGAGACGGACGCTTCCGTAAGTAGGTAGAAAGCGTGTTTGTTGGATTATAACCGCTATAAACGTAGATGGTATAATAATGTATGCATGGCCGTATATAGAATCACAGTAATGAAAATGACAATTCGATGACTGAAACAAGTGGTAATTCTTACAGTCAATTTATATTCTTTTTCTAACATAATAATCTGATGTTCTTATGGCCTAAATGAATACATTATTTTAATTACAATTAGTAAGCCAGATAACAACAAACATGAACGTGATATAAATAGTATGTGTCATTTCAATGGATGTGAGGGTACAGAGAAACGGGATATGAGGAGAAAAGAAAAAAAGAAAGGGAAAACTTATATATAAATGTTGAAAATAGAGACTTGAAGAAGTGGTGTGTGAGAGTGAGTAAGAGAGATAGAAAGAGTGATCGAGAGAAAGAAAGAGATAGAGAGAAAGATGAGAGATGGAAATAATAAAGGAGAGATATACATTGCACCTTACACATACATAATTATTAAACTGAAAGCAAGCAACCAAGCATCCACCAAGGCACGGAAAGGGATACTGAAGAAAAAAAATTGTAGTTGTGATACAAGGAGCCTGTGTTGGGTGGCTTGCTGATGGCAATATGCTTCCCGTCCAGAGCTCCCACCGCATGATGAGGCACATTCCACTTGTCTTCAAACTCCTGGGAAAGCTCACTCACGTTTCTCACGTTCTGATCAAGGTCTGACACGTTTTTCACGTTCTGTCAAGGCTTTCTAAATTACAAATGATTACATTATGGGATTATAAGTCAAAATAACTTTGATAAGAAACAAATCTTGTAAAATGCATTAACGACAACTACAAGCATATTGTGCAGCGATTTTTTTTTTTTATAAGTCATCTTTTTGGCAATCAAAAACATTTACCCTTTTTACAAAAGCTAGCATTTCTCTTTGGCAAAAACCCTTATAAGCTTTACACACAGTTACAATTCAGTATCCCTTACAAAATCTCAATGAGGGTGAAAAAGTACTTCTTTAAGATATCTAAATCTCGTTGATGTGCTTTTTAGCCACCCCGTATGAACAAGTGTGAAAATCAAGTACGATTTTGAAGTTTCCCTACGAGTTAATGACGCATACGTGAGATTTCAAATTGAACCTATGGACGTACACAATTAACGTTACCCAATAAAACCTTGAAGGTATAACCTATACTAGTCATCCATTATCCATTAGTCGTCATGGTACACAAAGATGACCAATGTATGTATACTGAAAATAATTTGTGTTCGCTTTGTTAGTGATATATAGGTAAGTCATTATACTCATTCTCTTATATTGGAATAGTTTTGTTCTGTAGTTTCATGAAAATAATGCATTTTCCCCATGTTAGTCACTATATTCTATAATGTGTTTGGTTGTAATGGTATGACTGTTTTAAAGATACAATACTACCTAGCTTATATTATCATACAAAATAAGGAACGTAGAACATACATATAACGTGAGAAGCATTGAACTATATAATCATAAAAACAATATGAATATAATAAATTACGATTCCACAGCTATTATTTGTATTAAACGTAGTAGTTCTCCCCGAACATATCGTTGCCGTTAATATATGCATGTAGAATAATATTTCCTCGGACACTAAATGACACTTGACATCTAAAAACCTTTTACGGTAAAGTATTTAGATAACATTTTCATATCACAATGTAATATAAAAGAGATATATTCAATGGGAAACAGTAACACCAATATAAATCGAATAACTTTCATGTCTTATGAGTTATTTTCAAGCAAATTCTTTAAGCGTTTGATACTTACTGCAATCATTCATATCGTGTTTATGTCTCAATGTGATATGAAAGTATAATTGGACAAAGTAAAACCAATATGAACTGAGAAACATGCCCGTATTATGAGTTACTTTCGAGCAAACTCTTTTCGCGCACAGAGAGTATTTACTACATTTAACACATACATTCACAACACACACATATCACAATGTAATATACATTTGAATTAGAATGTGAATGTAAATTTAAATTCATTAATTCACCACCATTGAAACCATTGAAACAAAACACATATAAATGTACAATGACAATATCAATATAACATAAATATAAACATGACAAGAATTAAAAAAAAAAATCTACAGCGCCATATATAGTATTTAAACAAAATAGTTCAAAGTAAATTTTGTGTCAGAAGTATGACAACAAATGACTATTCACAATGAGTTTGTGATCGATGGTAAAATAGAGTCAGAAATAGCACATGTGCTAGTCGAGCCTGACTCTCTTTATCTAAAACCTAACATAAAGTAAAAGAAGAATACACGATGGATTTCGATATCCTATAAATAAGATTTGTTTATAATACCTAAGAGTGATGATGTGAGCTTAGATCAGTAGAAAGCATATTCCAAAATTACTTCCAACAAACGAAACAGAAATAAATCCTGTGTCTGTTTTGAATAATGGAAGATGTAGGTTTTGACCCGATATTTGTCTCGTGGAATATTCATGTTGTATCATACTGCAATAATATTTTAAGGAATAAGGTCATCGTTTACTTATCAAATCAAACACAAAAATACAAATAGATAATTTATGCAATTTAAAAACATATAAAATATACAATTCAAATGTGATTTATGAGTACTTCCCCAAACCTCGATGCCATATGTAATATGCGGCTGTATTAGAGCTGTATACAACATAATCAATATGAAGCTAGGGTGACGTAATTTAAAGAGGATACGTCCTCTCTCCATATACAGTAATTAACAGATCTTATAAGTGAATTCCATGTTAAATGTCTTTTAATTGTATTGTCTACAAATGTCGCTTCCTCTACTTTTCTCAATTCTACCAAAGATATTTTCAATCTCCCTCTAAGCACGGCCCCTTTTCTAAGACTACTAAAGAACATGCGATTGGTTTTTGACTCATTGATAGTAAGCTCATTTGCAGTGCACCAATTTTGTATCGATTTCAAATTTTCATTTACTTCACACTCATGTATTTGATATACACCTTTGTGAAAAGTCTTGTTAATATAAGTATCATCTGCAAATAATCTGAATTTAAAATAATTTGTCACAGTTGGCAAGTTATCGATATAAATTGAAAACAGAGTTGGTCATAAGAGAGAACCTTATGGTACACCAAATTTGATATATGTACTTTCAGATGATGACTCTTCATGATTCACCAACTGTATTCAAATGTATTCAATAAGAAACAGTAAGACCAATATGGATTAATAATATTTCATGTATTATGAGTTCATTTCTATAAAATTCTTTTAGCGTGCAGAGAGTATGTGTAATTAAACTTGTTTGTTCTACATAGAGTAAGTTCACTTTCTACATGTATATGTATACATAGTGCATGACATATATTTCAAAAGAAGGCTCCTGTGAGATATTGTTGCAATATGTAAACAGTAACAATAAAAAGTGTCTGTACAGGCTTATCCACCAAATGTTTTATGAGGAACATCAATGATTACTTTCATGAATAAAAGGATCAATAGTTTCTCCGAAGATGTCTCGGTCGAGGCGATATTAGAAAGCAAGTCGCTATAGTTAATGGTGATATATTCTACAATACTTTCATCCGATGTGTCAGTTCCCCCATCTTTAGAAGACACATCTACGGATGTTCCTTGTTGATCAGTGGTTGATGTAGTCGTCTGTGTCTTCGTCAGTCCTTCTGAGGGTCCTTGGGTTTCAACTATTTCCTGAGGTTCTTCAAGTCCTGTTACTCCTCCTACTCCTTAAAGATGGAAAGTGCAAATATCAACATCGGTGTTATTTTACGCGAATCGTACTATATTTTATTTCCCTTAATTTTGGATAATATCAAGTATAATCATATCAAACCTTATAACCGTCCTAGAGGATGATTGTCGTAGGGGTAGTTGTCTGGGGGTAATTTCCGGGGGTAGTTGTCCGGGGGTTAGTCGTCCTAGGGGGTAGTTGTCTGGGGGTAGGTGTCCGGTGGTAGTTTTCCTAGGGGGTAGTTGTTTGGGGTAGTTGTCAGGGGGTAGTTGTCAGGGGGTAGTTGTCAGGGGGTAGTTGTCCCGGGGATAGTCGTCTTGGAGGGTGGTTGCCCTAGGGGGTAGTTGTGCTAGGGGGTACTTGACTTGGGGTAGTTATCCGGGGATGGATGTCCAGGGGGTAGGTGTCCTAGAACCCCTTAGAACCTTTTCCATTTAGACGATGAACTTTCTCAATGTGTATACGTCGTAATCTTTACCTAACAACGCGTTTTGAGGTTATCGGGAAAGTAATGTGCTCGTACTCGTTTCTGAGTTCTCTGTCGAAAACCTTTAACTGAATTCATTAAGAATCCTCAATTGTTTTCTGATAAATTGAATGCTAAGTGGTCCGTTCCAAAATTTCTTACCTACGGGTGTTCCATCACCATCAATGCTGTGGTTTGATGCTTCTTTAGAAAGTTGGTCTATGCCTTTACTCTGCTCGTCCCCGTCGTTATTGGATGACTTGTCGTGCAGACGAGGTTGGTCAGTGGCTGCAGTACTAGTCTCCCGTGTCTTTGTTTGTCCATCTGAGGATCCTTGCGCTAATGGAGTGCTATCTATCCCGGGTAGCAGGTGAGAATCTTTCATTTTCTGAGGCTGTCCTGGTCCTGTTCCTCCTCCGGCTTCTTGGAGATGGTAAATATCAAGACTAACAACAGGGCTCTTCAACACGGGCTGATCCAAAATAATGTATACATTTTTTTCTTTCAGTAAACACCCCTCCCCTTAATTCATGTTAAAATATAACACGAAGTAAACATAAGTAAACAATATACAAACGATATACAGAAAAACAAACAAACGTAAACTGTATACTCATATTCAAGTAGCGTGTTAACCCTCAAATGGTATTAGGGACTTTTAGAAATGCACGTCAAGAGCTTTGACTGCAACGTGTGAAGTCATTTTAAGGCACTGCGCCTGCGTCACGTGGTCTCAGTCGGCGATCGAGAATGCGTCAACCTTGATTTTCCTAAATCTAGTACATGCAATACATACATACATATTGACATTTATAAAGCGCCTTTACATGCTGAAATGTGTAGAACAGGTGTCACATGCACCTGTTCTACACATATTTACATATTAGCAGTGAAGGGATGTTCTTTTGTTGAGGGTAGAATGAGGAATGTCCTCTTCCTTTGTCCGTGATGTTTATTGTGTTACTTCCTGCATGCATATCGTCGAGTGCAATCTAAAAGATTTCTAATTGTAGCCAACATGGGCAGTTAAGTACGTTGACACGCATGATCAGTCGGCGTTCGTCGTGTTCTCGTTCACTCATTCTAAAAGTCCCTAATATCAGGCGGATGAGAACAGCGTAGTATCGTAATTATGGCGGTTGAACGATAATGTTGTCCTTGTTTTTGAGGGCAGACAGAGACAAGAACTTTATTACTGTTTTCTAGGTATTAAATCTAATCACAAATAAAATAAAATTGTTAAACCAATTTCACGATGACATTACCTGGTGGAAAATAATGGTCAGCAACTTGTAACAACTTGGCAGCCACAAGCGCCCTCCTCATTTCGATCCGCTCATCTTCCCTGGACACACTTTCTCTCCATTGTTTCAGCATGAGGTGAGTTCCTCTACTGGTGATTTGTTCGTATCTCATGTTGGTCTTGAGAGCTCTCGCTATGTCACCCTGTATAATTCCTAGCTGACTTCCCAAGCTATCGATCTTGGCCTCCTCGGAAAGATCATCGGATATCTGCTTCAAGATGTTTGCAAACTCATCATTGGTTGGCTCCTCCCTGAGATGTTTAAAAAAACAGCATATAAGCAAAACCGGATGGCACATTTCCTTTTGTGTTGGCATATACATGTATATATAAATATATATGTGCGTGTTGTGTGTGTGTGTGTGCGTGCGTGTTCGTGCGTGTGTGTATGTGTGTGTGTGTGTGTGTAAACGTGTCATGATATAAATACGCTGAACCACTGGCAATATTTCATGATAGAAATACCGAGAAGAAAAAAAAGGTTCAATACCTAGTTTTTGTTGCATAATGATGTCCCACCATTTCCAAAGAAATGATATGATTTTACACATAAAAGAAGAAGATAAACAAATAAAATCCAACAAAAAGTATGTCTACAAGTGTTTCAACCTACTCTGCTGGTGATGCATTGCTTCTTTGATCTGATGGATGGTATTCTCCACTGGAATTATCATCAGAGGAGGACATTCCTGTCATTAATGTAAAACGAATTAAATTGATTGAAATAATGAACATTTTATATTTTTCAGATCAGTTATGGAAGTGTTGAAGATAATTTAAATTGCATTTTAAAACAAAAGTAAACGAAAAGAAAGAAAGAAATTGGTCTGTACATCACATAATAGTATAGTATTAATGACTGCTTTGAGAGAAATAGTTGTTTTATTACGCTCAAGGGAAGGTTAGAATTGTGCTATTCCCCGAGGCTTGCCGAGGGGAATAGCCCAATTGTAACCTTCCCGAGAGCGTATGAAAACAACTATTTCTCGAATATTAAAGCAGTCATTAATACTTTTATATGCCGAAAAAAAAATAGACTAAAAAATAAAAAATAAAAAATATTTTTCAATTTTGTCGAAGACGGGATTCGAACTCTTGCGTACAACAAGAGGTGTATCGAAAACCAACGCTTAGACCACTAGGCTATCGCGCGTCGTTAACATGCTCGGCAGTTTTCTCCGATATAGACCCTCTATACATTAAAATGGATTGAAAACGGCTCTGCGTGAGGGATGCTTCGCAAAAGCTCCATGAAACGGGCCCTTCTTTTACTTTTGCAATGCATATTGGCACGAACTTAGATCAAGATCTATCGGCAGATGTTGTTTTTTTGTTTTTGAGAGTTTATTTTCGTCTTCATGTCAACAATGCAAGATAAAATTGTCGGTAAGATCGATCGAGATTCAATTGTATTGAAATTACCGACCAATCCTTCGCACACATTACGGTATCCTCCATCGCTCAAACCATTTTTTAACATGTAAACCTATGGGGTAACCATGGAGTAACCATGGTTATTAAAAATATTGAAATGTTTTATGCATGGTTACCGAGAATTTTACAGGAACAGTTGAAGTTTATGAATGCAATTCGACCAATCAGATGGCTGGATTTCTTAAGTGAGGTATATAATGCTTTATACATGATAATTTCTTTTCCCAGTCAACAGGGTATATCAAGATGTCCTTATAGACAATTTAACAGTGTGATAAGATATCATGAATGTGATAAATAATATACAATAGTAACCAAAAGCTAAAGATTAAACAGTTTTATCTAAAGAGATTGGCATGGAGTGAAAAGCCTCAAGAATAATAGTGCAAACGTTTTTTTTTTACCACCATGAACTTGTTTTCCAGGAGACACCCAGCGATTGAAACTCCATTGAGGTTTCTCTGCTTTCTTCGTCTGCTCTGCCCATCGCATCTCACTTTCTAGTTGAATTTTTGTTCTCAGCTTCCTGGTCTCACGCTCAAGTTGCTCTATACACTGTTTCTTAGATTCAAGTTCCTTCTTCATTAGTCGTTTTTTCTCATCGAATCGCGCTCTTTCTTCCTCTCTTTCGTTTGTCAAGTCTTCAACTTCCTGTCTTTGAGCCGACTCATTTCGCTCTTTCTCATGTATGATTTGTGTCAAAGTGTCTACACGTTGTTGCTTAGACTCCAGTTTCTTCGTCATTTCATATTTTTCGGTCTGTAGTTGCTCAACCTGACGTCTCGCCGTCTCTTCTGCCATCTGTAAGTTTTCCGCCATTGTTTCGATACACAGACCCTTTGATTGTAGTTTCCCCTCCGATTCTATCTCCCTCTGTTTGCACATCTCCAAAGCCTGTTTTGCTCTTACACGGTTCTCGTTGAGTTCCTGCTCTAAGTTTGTAATTCTTTTGTGAAGTAACTTCTTGTCTCCGTTTCGGTCTCTGATTTCTTCTTCGTGCCTCTTCCCTGCTTCTTTACTTTGTTTTCTCTCTTGCTCACTAATCTTCTGGAATGATGGATTGCTGTATAGGGTCACTACGTCAGCTTCACAGAGGCATCCATGTATGAGATCAAGCCACTGCAACCGTTCCCCATCTGAGGGAATTTCATCAGTGTAAGGTACCTGAAAGATGTTATTAACCCCTTGTTTCTTTAGTTCATGTTTTGCCCCCTTCATGACTTCACTTCCAACGCTAGTAAACATGGCGCAGAGAGGGGCTCGACCTATCCGAACAAAAAATACTGTTTTAATCGAGAGTACACTGAAAATTATGGTGATTAGATGGCTTCTAATACTACACATTCATCAACCAATCGACTTTGTTTGTTGATTTTGTTGTTTCGTTGGGGGGAGTATTTTCACATTAGAGAATCGAGAGAATGTGCAATGATCCATTCATTCATTCTTGTCTTTTAGTTTCTCATTGACTGCGTTGTGCGGCATACAGCATACCACCATATTTATGGTTGTAAAAAGAACTGGCGAAATCGTTAGATACCTATCCATTTAATAGCAGGGCAAATAAAACAAATCATCATATATGTAAACAAACATTTATCAACCTGTATATACAATGTTAAGGGCGTAAAAGTCACCTGGCTATTAATATCGTTAATTTATTCATTTTTTTATTTATATATCCTTTATTTAATTCGGTAAATGGGTGTGCGTCAACAATGTAATTAAACATAGTTTAAAGATTCCCCTTAATGTATTCAGTTAATTATCCTACTTATCATTACAGATAAGGAGCAAACTCACCAGTAATCGTCTTTGTTATCCTGATCCATGCTGTGTAATTTGAAACATAAGTCGGGCTGAAGATAAATATGAGAAATGGCATCGATTCAGAATCATTATTATTTACGTGGTGGTGATTTCAAGATAAATAGTATTAAAACGCAGTTTAAATTTGGACCCCACAAAAAAAAAATCTATAGAAAATGTTTATATGTGTTATGCACTACAACTATTATAACAAGCTCTGAAAGGCAAGCTTTCTGCACAGTAATATTCCAATTTACTCGCCCAGTAGCCCCTAACCTTCTAATGTTTGAAGATGCTGTGTTCATTAGCGCTTTAAACGTTTTGTCTAGAATATGTACGGGAAGCAATGGATCCGATGCTTCTACTAATCAATACATGGGGGAAAACCACTTCGACCCAGAAGACTATAATTTTTTTACAAAATTGAATCTTATCGCACCCGGTTACTACGCTACCTTGCATTTTAATAGGTGGAATGTTTCTTATAAGTGTTTTACTCTGATGAAGGGGATGGGGAGGATCAATTTCGCCACCTCTATCACACGAAAAACGGTCTATTTAGCGGAAAGCTTTATCTGCTGAGGCTGGCATATGTAATATTATTATCATAGTTAGAAAGTAGACTGCACATTTGCTGTACTATTACTGGTAAGGGTAATTATGATTATAATTTTCAATGCCATCGTAAGTACAATGGAAGATTTAGGCATTTCTATCTATGGGTATTCTGAAGAACAGTTAAATTAAAAACCGATGATATCCCATTAGGTTTGGGGATGCTATTCATGGCAATATTCCTTCTCTACCTTTCTTTATTACCCTGCCTTCCTGAATTCCCATGCCTGATAAGTGAAAATCGATAAAGGTGTGCATACAAGACGGCAAAGTTAAATTCTTTTTTTTAATATATTCAAGCGTTGCTCTTTGAAAAAAGTATTATTTAATAAAGCGTTTATTTGTTTTTCTTGTTTTGGAGGGGTGGGGATATCTGCAAATAGTAAACGAATCAACTTTTCAGAGTTGAAAAACACTTTTAAAACCAATTCGAGGTGGGATCCCTCACAGTGGTTACCCTCCACCTCCTACTCCAACACCCCCTTCAAAGTTATATATACAAATGATATAGAAACTGTAAACTTCCTTATCACCTTATATATATATATATATATATATATATATATATATATATACAGTGCGTCCCAGAAAAAACGAAACCGAGAAGTATCGATGTTTTATCATAACTTAATCACAACTATAATTAATGAATGATACATATTTGGAAAGCTTAGAGTCTCCTCTTTCATGTGATGCTACTCAGATAATGCATATTTCACGCATGAGTGATTGAAAGTAATTTGAAGGAAGGAAACCAAAAAGACATTTGGCGGGCGGTATCTGAATTTCGAAGAAAAATTCACATTTCTAGAAAGTTGAGTTTCTGCCCTTTCATATGACACCTCAATCAGAAAAAATGAAATCCAGAAC